>PVHP010035152.1:0-18657 GCA_004024765.1 Zapus hudsonius | reverse complement strand
GGAGAGGAGACCTCCATCGCCACCTCCAAAGTCACCAAAGCCACCTCCAAAACCTCCACCAAAGCCACCACCTGAACCCCCACCAAAGCCACTTCCAAAGCCTCCACCAAAGCCACCACCAGCCCCGCCACCAAAGCCACAACTCATGCCGCTCCCATAACCCCCTCCTGCACCTGAGGAGACAAACCTAGCAGAAGAAGCGGAGATTCGGCTCCCACCTCCCCCATAGAGACTCCCCCCACCAAAGCCCCCTCCCCCAGCCCGGAGGGAAGCCCCTCGGGTAGAGCCACCCCCGAAGGTGGAAGAAGAAGTTTGCAGGAATGTGGTAGCCATGATCAGACAGCCTGTGCCAGTGGGTCCTCAGCAAGCAGGAGAGGTGCTGGACTGGGCACTGCGCCCCCAGCCTGGGGCTCCTTAAATACTCCTCGAAGGGGGCGGGGGGCCTGGTCTCCTCCCCCGCCTTGCTGACAAACACAGCTGCCTGCACAGCACACCTCCTTGTGGCTCCTGGGGAGTTTTTCTTTTCTTGCTTATTTTTTTTTAATGCAACAAAAGAGATGATTCAGAATTAATGGTGTTTCGCCCTGGGCCATGATTTTAACACTTGGATTACAGGTTCCTTTCTACTCTAGCAGAAAGCTGCAAAGAGCTCTCTCCACAGCCCAGTTCCCAGCCTCTCTCTCTCTCTCTCTCTCTCTCTCTCTCTCTCTCTCTCTCTCTCTCTCTCTCTCTCTCTCTCTCTGCCTGTCTCATCCCATTAGAGCAGACAGGCCAGCTGTGCCCTCAGATGGACGTCACCCCACCCCACCCACAGCCTGTGAGCCTCATCCCAAGGTGGACAGGTCCTTGCTCTCCGTTTCCCCCATCACTGCTCTGTGCTCTCTGTTCATATGGGAGCCTACAGAACTCAGACAAAGTAGAAGCCCCTGAAGTTGGGAACAGAGTGTCCGTGAGGACAGGCTGAGGATGGGGGGGCGGTGTCTTGAGTCAACTTTGAGCTGAGGGAACCAGAAAGGTCTGCAACTGCCCCACATCTGATGCTATGAATGTTCTCTCCTCCTCCCTCCATCCCTCCCACCTCCCTTCTCACCTCTTGAAGACCCCTTCTGCTTCTCTAGCTCCTCCCCATGGCCCTGGCTAGCTTACAAAAGCCCAACAGGCTCTGGCTGACAAGGGTCTGATTGATAATCCTGCCAACTGCCAACTGCACATGTCACTGAACCTTTGCCTGCTCTGGGGACACGTTGGGGCAAACCTCTGCAGATAAGACTCAGGCAAGTTCCAGAAAGCCCCCGCCTTCTCCAGCAAGAGGCATGTCACTGCTTAGCAGAGTCAGATTAACCCTCCCCCCCCCCTGTCCTGTCAGGCACCGCTGGCTGGGGAGGGATGGCTCTGAGTGCCTGAGTGTTGTGAGGAGGGAGGACTCAGGAGACCAGCAGACAGGTGGAAGGCACCAGAACCCTCAGAGACCAAGACATCAGTCACACAGGGGACTGAGGCCAGAGAGGGTGGCCACACACTCAAAAGGGTCCTTGTCACAGGGACACTGGTACCTACCAACATGCCAGCCCTCTGGCCCCAGCTCCCAAGCTTATAAGAAGCCTGAGAAGGGCGAGGGGTGCCTACTAAGCTGAAGAATCCAAAGGAGTTACTGCACAAGACAGCTCGTGAGTCCCTCAGGCCACTATCAATGACACTTGTGAGACTTTGCATGTTATCTTTCCTAAGGCTCAGCTTCCTGTGGTCCATGGACCTCTCACTTCCAGAAGTTCTGAGACCCAAGATGGCATCCTGCCTCCTCCTGGCTCCCCACCATCCAAGCAGGGGGATGGCGAGCTACAGGTCCAGCGCCTCAGTCTCTGAGAGTACTCTCACCAGGAGGAACTCTAGCCTTGGGCGTCAGATCTTGCCCTTGATCTGTCGTGTTAGATAGCAGCACTTTCCAGTAGCAGGTCTCAAGGGACAATCAAGTGACCTTGATTTCTACTGTTACAGCAAATCTCCACTCCCACAAAACACTTCATGATTTACAAAGAGTGTTGCATCCACTGTCCCCTCTAACCCTGCAACACAGAGGTGAACCTCCACCCAAGTTTCAGAAAGAATGAAATTGGGACTCAGGGCTGTGGATGTAGTTCAGTTGGTGGAGTGCTTACCTAGCAAGCAATACGCAAGCCCTACGATGGATGCTAGCACCATATAAACCAGGTGCGGTGGCACGTGCCTGTAATCCCAGTGCTGGGGAGGTAGAGGCAGGAGGATCAGAAGTTCAACATGGGAGTTGGAGCCCAGCCTGGGATGTATAAGACCATGCCAAGGAAGGAAGGGAAGGAGGGAGGGAGGGAAGGAAGGAAAGTCAAGGTGGGAAGAAAGGAAGAAGAAGGAAAGGAAGGAGGAAAGAAGGGGTGGAGGAACAGAGAGAGTGAGGAAAAGAAGGAGGAAAGGAGAAGAGACGGAAAAAAGGAAAGGAAGGAGGGAGGGAGGGAAGGAAGGAAGGAAAAAAGAAAGAAAGAAAGGGAGGAGGGGAGGGAGGGAGGAAGGGAGGGAAGAAAGGAATAAAGAAAGAAAAGGAGGGAACAAGGGAAGAAGGAAGAAAGGAAAAAAGAAAAATTGGTACTCAAGGAGGTGATATTATCCGCGTAAAATGACGCTCCTAAAAAGGGTTACCACTAGGACTCATACAAGTGCTGTCACTTAAGGAAGAGACCACCCCTCAAGGAAAAGCAGTTCCCTCCCTCAGACCCTAAATTCCTACATCTGAGCTGAGTTGGAGGGAAAACTGCAGGCCTGGGGGGGAGGGTAGGCCCTCTTCGCCCAGCTTCACAGTGAGCTAGGGCCTCCTGAGCTGGGCCCAGACAGTGCAGTATTGTCTCGTGGGTGGGAGGAGAGTGTCTCTTCCTCAGAAAGAAAAATAATCAAACCCAGATCATCCAGAGCTCATTAAAGCCTCTGCAGACATGGAGGCCCCAGCAATTAACACATAGAACAATTATTCGTCCATCACCCCAGGGTGAGGGAGTGCTGGAGCCCAGCCAGCTCCCCTTCTGCACCCTGACTCTCCTCTAGCAGCCCCTGGAGTGGCTTTCCCTCCACTTTCTGATCCAGGGCAGGCGTGGCACCTGCCGCCTAGGTTCCCTGGTCCAGGTCCTTACTCTCAATCCAAAGAGCTTTTGTGAGCAGAGATACGGTGGAGCCTGGGACCTCCTCATCAGCAGAATGGATGTGTGCCCAGTTCTGTCCTTTGCCCACTGTACCCAGACAGTTGTCCACACAGCAGACCTTCCCTCCTTGAGTTGGTTTCTGCTGCAGGGCATAAGGTGACCTCTCTAAGCCTGGATGGTGATTTTAACACTGCCCCACCCACAGCCCCAGCACCCCAGTGAGCATGTGCTGGGCAGTGAAGGAGGTCTGCATCAACATTACAGCGTATTCACATGTCTCCTGTCCCCTAAGGAGGTCCCAGGGATAGAATGCACCTAACTCACTCCGTGCTCCACCTTTCCTTTTACCGGGCACCAGCTCTGGGCCATGAAGCTGCCTCTCTCTGAATCTCAACCCACCAACCAGGAAAATGAAAATAACTCCGGCCCTGCCTGATGCAGATAGAACAAGGTGGCTGAGGGGAAGTAAGCCAGGGAAGCCATGTTGAAAAGACCCAGGCCCTACCTTTAGCTGTGTCTCCTCCCCCAGGTCTCTTAAGAAACAGCTTAGGGAGACAGCAAACTGTTCCCACCCTACCTGTACACACACCTGCCTGAGCCTTCTGCCCCAAACAACCTGCAGTATTTGTGTGGGCCCAGACCCCGCCCCGCAGTGACATTCCAGAGGCTCCTAGGGCACAGGGTGATTTCAGCTGTGACAGCAGAGGCTTTCATGGGGTGGGACAAGGACCTCTGAGCAGCCCCAGCTTGAAGCACAGCCAGACCCCTGCTACCAGCTGGAGGGCATCCTAAGAAGTTAAGAGCTGAGCAAGATCAGGGAAAAGTAGGGCTCTGGGATCAGAGTCCCAACAAGGCCAAGGATTTGGTGCAAAGCTGAGGCACCTGGAAGTCACAGGGAAAGGAGGAAATGGCACCCCTTCAGGATTTGCATGGCATAGGGCAGTGGGCATTCAACCTTCTTCCCTAAAGTCTTCAGCTGGTTGTGGAACAAGGGTTCAGGGCCCTCTCCCACCACAGGCCCCAGCCAGCTACCATGAGAGCTCAGCCTGCGCCCCTCAGCCAAGGCCCTGATTTATGGGCCTCTTGTTTACCTTGAACTGGCTTCAGCTCTTGGCAGCTGAGCTATAAACCACAGGGGCAGGACCTTACCCACCCAGGTGCAGAGGTATACCAGGAAGTTGCCACTTTGTTCCTTTGCAAGGGCCTGACAAACCAGGGGGGATGGGGAGGGGAGGACCTGTGTGGGAGGTCTGGGTCACCGCTGGGTCCCATTCCAGGCTCCCGGCCAGGTATGGGACTTATATGTCACTGCCTGCACAGACACTCGCCTACAGGGACACCTTCTCCAGCTTTGCTTAAATGGAATGTCTGACCCCAAAGCTCCAGGGTGAGTTAAGAAATGAAATGTATCAGGAAAAACCATCACAGATGATTCCTGTCCTGTGACTTCATAGGAGCAAGGCCGGCACGCATGATGTCAACTTCAGGAGACCACCGGGTATGGATGACCCCCCCCCCATAGACTAAGAATCAGACAACTTAGATTCTAGCTCTGGCTGTCTTGTAGCTGCTGTGTGGCCTTGGAGAAGTACTGAACTTCTCTGAATCCATTTTCTGATATAAAATACAGCTCACCTTACCTTTTAGAGTTGTTTTCATTAATGGCACACACTAGGTGTTCAAATCACTTTCTTTTCACACACACACACACACACACACACACACACACACACACACAGCCCAACCCAAGGGAGTACAGGGGAACGAAGTTAAATCTGGACTTGTTCAAATGGCTTCTTTGCCACATACTAGATCAGTTACCTATGCTGTCACTGCACCTAACCCTCATCCTTCCTCTCACTGAAATGACACAAAGTTGGTGTATCTTTACATTGGTCGTGCCTTCCTTTCCCTTTCCTGGAACAGAGTAGACTTTGGTTCAAATAAAACCTAGACAGGCCCGACCCATCCCTCCATGGGCAAGCAATAAAGTTTTATTGGTAAGTCGGAGGAAGAGCTGGGATAAGGATCCCCCCCCCCACTCCTACCCTTTCCCAGACAGAACTGCCCCACTGCAGGAAAGCAAGAACTCAAATGACTTTGGGGGTGGGCAGATTGTTGTAGTGGGCATCCTGGCCCTCCAGCAGACTGCGGTAGGTGGCGATCTCCTGCTCCAGCCTAGACTTGATGTCCATGAGCAGCTGGTATTCCTGGTTCTGCCGCTCGGTGTCAGCACGCACATCACTCAGCTGGGCTTCAATGCTGCTGATTATGCCCTGGATCTGCGCCAGCTGGGCTCCATAGCGGGCCTCTGTCTCTGACAGTGTGCCTTCCAGGGCAGCTTTCTGTGGGGAGCAAGAGGGGCTGTGACTCAGCAGGGCATGGGCACAGCCACCAGCCAAGCTTCCCAGGACTGTGGGGGCCTGAGTGTCTGGCCCCCCAAGGTGAAGACACCCACCATGCTGAGTTGAGACTGCAGCTCAATCTCGAGACTCTGCAGGGTACGGCGCAGGTCGGTGACCTCCGACTTGCTCATCTTGAGCTGTTCCGTGTGACCCACGACCTGCTGGCTGAGCTCCTCGGTCTGGGACAAGACAAAGCAGGGTGAAAATAAGCACGGGGCTCACCTGTGGATGAGGGGCATCAAGACCTCTCTCCTTGCCATGCCCACAGGGTACCTGCATCCCTCGCATACCCGAGTGGTGAACCAGGCTTCCGCATCCTTCCTGTTCTTCTCGGCCATCACTTCATATTGGCTTCTCATGTCACTCAGGATCTTGGCTAGGTCAACGCCTGGAGCAGAATCCACTTCCACGCTGACCTGGCCACCCACCTGGCTCCTCAGGGCACTGATTTCCTGAGAAGAAAAGCAGAGGTGGGCACATCAGGACCCAAAGATGCTGGACCCGGTCATGTCCCCCACCCACCTGGATCAAAAGGAGGCTGGAGGTGCAGGTGTCATAGCCAGCATAGCGGATTAGACTGAGGAGGTCACTATCCTCTGCTAGGACCTTAGGAGTCGTGACTACCACCTAGGACCATGCTAAGGGTGCCAATGGAGTGATTTAGAAATAACAGTGTCCTCAGCCCTAGGAAGCTGGGCTATGGTAGACCCACCTCCTCATGGTTCTTCTTCAGGTAGGCCAGCTCCTCCTTCAGGCCTTCGATCTGCATCTCCAGGTCCGTCCTGGCCAGGGTCAGTTCATCCAGCACCCTGCGCAGGCCGTTGATGTCTGCCTCCACGCTCATGCGCAGGGCCTGCTCCGTCTCAAACCTTTCCAGAAAATAGTGGCAGTCAGGCCACAGCGGCTCTGCACTCTACCAACTTCCCCAAGGTTCAGGAGTCCCTGAGGACCAGCTGGGGTGGGTGAGTACAGAGTCCAGTCTCAAACTGCACTGAGCGTCGTAAAAGCCTAGGGTCACCCGGACTGACTACTGCCGCCTCCAAAGCGGGGCCACTCACTTGGTTCGGAAGTCATCCGCAGCCAGACGGGCATTGTCAATCTGCAGGACAATCCTGGAGTTCTCAATGGTGGCACCAAGAATCTGGAAGGGAGGAGGTGGGCAGTTCATTAGCAGAAGTTGGGCAAACCAACACTGCCTACCCACTTTCTTCTCAGAAGAGGGGAAGAAGTGAATGAAAGTCACCATCCCCTAGACGCCAAAGCTGGCCACTTAGGCACCGCCCAGCGGGGCCTGCTGTGGGAGGCCATGAGATCAACCCAGGCCCAGAGCTGGACAGGACACACTGTGAGAGAGGCTGGGGGAAGGGAGGTGGGCAGGGAAACTGCATGGCCTGAAGAGTCTGTAAACCAGATGTAGACCGCATGAAAAAGCCCAGAGCGCCTCCCCTCCCTGTATGTACTTTGTGTCTCAACCCTCAGTGTGTGTGTGTGTGTTGAGTGTTTGTGTGTGTCCACATGTTGAACTTGGGTGTCCTGCTTAAGCAGTCTTCACTTGACTTACTGACACCAGGACTCAGAGTCAACTAAGAGAGCTAGCCAGCTTGCTCTGGGGCTCCTTATCTCTCTTCCTCCTGAAATTACAGATGGAGCACCATGCTGGCCTAGCTTTAAGTGGTGGGCTGGGGATAGAACTCTGGTCCTCGCTCTTTCATAACAAGCACTTTACTTCCTGTGCCATTTCCCCAGGCCCATGGCTCACCCTCTAGATTTTTCTGAACCTCACAGCCTGCCCACTCAGTGGTTACTACCGATGGACAGACGCAGAAATTCTGCGCTCAGCACAATCTGAACACTCTGACTGGAGAGGTATATTTCACATCATCCAGGTCACCTGGAATTAAGTTACTTGAAGCACTTGGACTCAGAATTGTTCAGAGTAGGTCACAACTCTTCAGTCAGTGTGTCACCAGATAGTACTTTACGTAGTTTTTGTTTTTGTTCGGTTTAGTTTGGTTTATTTGATTTTTTTCCTGAGACAGAGCCTCATGACCTCTTCCTCCTCCCTCCTCCACTCCCTGAGTGCTGGGATTACAGATGCGCATCCAGCTACAGAGTTTTCTAATGCAACGAAACAATATAAAAATCATTCACAGTAAGGTAAGAATGACTTCAGGAAACTTTTGCTATGAGGGTGTGAGAGGGAGGCAGAGAGCCAGCAGGAGAAAGCCCCTCTAGAGACTGGGTGGGTCCTGGGCAGGAGGAGGCCTGAGCATGATAAAAACCAGACCTACCCAGCCGGAGAAGAGGAATGCAAGAACCCCCACCACACCACACCCACAGGGTAGGAGCAAGCAGGTAGAACAGAGTTCCCCCCAACACACACCCCCATAGCCAAACTTGCATTCCTCAGATGAGGCAGTGCCCTGGATCTACCTCTCTGGATAGCCCCTGGCACTCTTAAGACCCCCTTCCCTGGCCTGATGAACCCGCCCCTCCTACACTGGGGCTCCCCCAACCCGGTCGCCACTGCCCCAACAGGCCCCGCCCACTTACCTGCCCGGCCCAGTTCCCCTCCCCAGCCTGTCACCAGGTCAACACTTCCTGCTCCAGGGTCCTCCCCGATCTCCCACCCCAGTTCTCCCTGCCCGACCCCGGGATCCTCCCTCCCACGTCCTAACGGGCCCCACCCCGCCCGCCCGCCCGCCCGCAGGGCTGGCTTTCCAAGTTCGCGGCAGGTGCACTTCCCGGGCCGCGCCCACCTTGTCGCGCAAGTCCTCGATGGTCTTGTAGTAGTGGCTGTAGTCGCGGGAGGGGCCGGGACCCTGCTTCTGGTACCAGTCTCGGATCTTCACCTCCAGCTCCGTGTTGGCCTGCTCCAGGGCGCGCACCTTGTCCAGGTAGGAGGCCAGGCGGTCGTTGAGGTTCTGCATGGTGATCTTCTCGTTGCCGGCCAGCAGCCCATCGGACCCACCCAGGGACCCACCATAGCCGCTATCATAACGCCCGGAGGACACGAAGCGGGCGGAGGACACGGACACGCCGCGCCCACCTGATCCCCCGTGGATGCTGGGCGCACGGAAGGTACCCCCAGATCCAAAGCGCACGGAGCCGCCGCCCAGGCCCCCGTAGGACGAGGTGGTGGAGGACTGACGATAGCTGTAGGAAGTCATGGCGAGGTGGAGGACACGAGCCTGAGAGCTGCTGACCACAGGAGGAGTGGCGAGGACCTCACCTGGACCTTTTTATGCCCGAGGCGGGAGGGGGAGGAATGTGCAGGCTCCTGAGTACAAATATGGGAATTCTTCCCATTGGTCAATGCCTGGTGGTTCTGCCCCCAACTCTCCCCTCCCAGGAACCAGAGGCCACTGTCCTCCCCAGAGGTGCCCCACCCCAGCCCACTCGGAAGTGCTTCATTCCCATCTTACACTGGCTGCGACACAACTTTGCCCAGGACATTGACATTCTGACCCTGGGACCCCCAAGAGTTGGAAGCCATCAGAAATCACAAGTTCCACTCTGGGGGTGAGCCCCCTTTACGATTTCTTAATAGTTCCATTAATGACCTCCGTTGTGATCATAATCAAAACGGTCCCCCCAAGTACCAGATTCAAACACATCAGTGGAAATGACAAATTCTCCGAGCCCACTCCCTCGTGGAGACCCCCTTCCCCTAACTCCCCCTTGTTCCCCTTCAACAAAGGCAGATTCCTTTGAGGGTGCTCTTAGCTTCAGGCTTCCTGTCTGTCTCAAAGTTGCCCCACCCTGCTGTGACCATACAACGCCCCAGGTGACAATAGGTACAGCTGCAGCCTGGCAGCTTGAGTTGACTTCTTTTCAACTCTGTCTGTACTCAAGCCTGCGGCCCCTCTTCCTCCTGTTGACCAAACTCAGAGACAGCACCCACATTCCTCAGAACAGCCCCATCCCCCTCCTCAGTCCCAAGAACCTAAACTGCAAGCAACCAGATATTTACTGGTTTTTTATTTATTTATTTAGTTTTTGAGGTAGAGTCTCACTCTAGCCCAGGCTGACCTGGAATTCACTATGTAGTCTCAGGGTGGCCTTGAACCCATCAACCTCTGCCTCCCAAGTGCTGGTATTAAAGGGGTGAGCCACTACACCCCAGTTTACTAAACTTTTTTAAGGTTCCCCTGACTAGGACTCTAAGTCTGGATGAGGCAGCTAACGTGCCTGTGTGGCATTTAGCACCTGCTACCCACAGACTAAAGTGGAATGGAACCCTGCCCTTGTTGAGGAGGTGTGAAAAGATGGTGTACTGAATCTGGAGACCTCAGGGTCCTCCCCCTCCAAGAGGGGTGACTGAATGACTGAGCTAGGGGGTCTTTCCCGTAGGAGGAGTTCCTCATCACACAGTGTGCTTATTGGATTCAACAATTCCACCATCTCACTCTTTTTTTTTTAAGAAAGGGGATACTTTTCTTTTTTTAAATATTTTATTTATTCATTTTCAAGCAGAGAGCTACAGAGAAAGAGAGTTAGAGAAAGAAAGAACCAGGGCCACCTTCTCTCTTGATCTCTTTCATGGACCAGGCTCCCTGACAAACACTTCAGGACATTGCAAAGGCCTCGCCCCAGCTCCTGCCCCTCCACCTCACCTGTCTTTGGAATTGTTCCTATGGTTCCTTCTCCTTACGTCACAGTACCTCTCAGTCTCAGGACAGAAGCTCTGTAGCTCCCCCAGTGTGATGGGGGAGATGGGGTAGCCAGTCTGCATGCCTCAGTTTCCCCCTATGAAATGAGGAGTGTTCCCACTCAGTCCTGCTCTCTGACTTTTCTCTAGCTTTCTAAGCCTGAGATCCCAGCAAACTGTCTTCCAGCCACCAGGAGCATGCGCAGGCACACACACCAGCCTAGCCAGTCAGGAGTCACTGTTTAAACCGGGATTCAGTTGCAAAAGGACCCCAGGTCAATCTGAGGAGCCCAAAGCCAGTCAGGAAAGCAGGGTGCGGCTGAGCCTCCACAAAGGTTGTAGCCGCCAGGGCTGCCCTGGGTGAGTCACTCCTTATCTGGCCCTGAAATGGAGGCCAGCTCTCTGGGGGAGGAGAAAGGGGAGATTGGGCAGATAGTTGCTATGCTTTAAACCCCATCCAGCTCCTCTGTTTTTCTGGCCTGATAGGGGGTCTGGAATGGAACTTTGTATCTAGAAACAAGGAACCAGACCAACAATTCTATCCCCAAGATGTTCTGAGCTCCCTAAACTGGAAAGGCTCTTACAGTCCAGCCCCCTGCCTCAGAGCCATTACTTTAGGAGTGGTTCACAACAGCAGCCCAGGGGACAGGAGATCCTCAGCCCATCTTAGAGATGAGGGAATGGAGGACAGTGTCCACAGCTAGGAGGCTGCTTCTGGCCTCTCATCTTTTAATCCCCAGCCTCATGGCCTGGGGTCCTGAGTGTAGCAGAGGTCCTGCTCAGTCCCCAAACAACTCCTCGGGTCCTACCCCCCAAAACCTTACACCCATTCCAAGGACAGCCAGCTCCACACTAGACTGGGATTCTAGTCACAGATGGAAGGGCCACAGACAATACCCTGATCCTTCTCTCCAGTCACAACAGTGTCTAGCCCAGAGCTGTGTGGCCATGGGCACTTCTTGTTCTATCAGAAGCTCAAGAGAACAGGTTGTACGTTCCTGCCAAAAACAAGATGGACCTCAAGGTCCAAGCTCTGCTCTCATGCAGTGAGTAGACTGCCCACAGCCAGCAGAGTCCCTGCTCTTCCTCCTCCTCCTCTGGCTTCAGGGTTGCAGACTCTGATCAGCAGACCTCCCTTCCAAAGCTGTGGTCTCCAGGCTGGGCACAGAAGGTTGCAGAAGAGAGGCGCATAGGACAGGCTGGAAGGGATCCCAAGGAGGATTCAGCCCAGCCTAGCTGCATTCTGCAGACCCCACACAGTGGGAAAGAACATCCAGTAAGGTAGACTGTGCTGTCACTGACTTCCTTTTGAAGTTTCACAATGACGGTATGAAGAGGAGGGGGACGAAGCCCATTTCATAGAGTTGTTTCAAGAAATAAATATGACGGTGCTTGTAAAGGGCATAGAGTAAGCACTCAAACATTGTTATTATTTTATTATATAATGTTATTTGTATTAAGTAGTATAGGGTTATTATAATTATGATTACAAGTATTACTATTTAACTTTGTTTAATTAGCATTTCCCCAGTGTATCAGACCATAGACTTCCTTTGTCCAGCAATACCCAGTAACAACCCCCAGGTCAGTTACAGGAAATGTCGATCCAGTTCAAAAATGCTCAGAGAGGCAAAGTGACCTGTCTGAAGTCACATGGCTACTGAGAAGACCTGAGATTAGCTTCCAAGTTCTGACTCAGAGACTTTTTCGGCATCTCCACCTGGACACGTCTAGAAGCTTCTTCCATTTAGCAAGTACAGCTAGTTCTCAGAGCTGTTAAGTTCAGAGAATTTTCAAAATCCCTGAGGGAATAGGATAATGGCTGGAAACCATTGGGAGGAAGCTGGAGAGATGGCTCAGCAGTTAAAGGCACTTGCTTGCAAAGCCTGAAAACCTGGCTTCAGTTCCCCAGGATTCACATAAAGCCAGATGCAAAAGTATCTCTTGCATATAGAGTTCCTTTGCAATGGCAGGAGGCTGTGCCCATACTCACTGTCTTCCTCTTTCTCTCTGTTTTTCTCTCAAGTAAATAAATGAATATATTCTTTTAAATGGGCTGATGCCAGGCATGGTGGCACATGCCTTTAGTCCCAACACTCAGGAGGCAGAAAGGTAGGAGGATCAGTGTGAGTTCAAGGTCAGCCCAGGATTACAGTGTGAGTTCCAGGTCAGCCTGAGCTACAGTGAGACTCTACCTCAAAAAAAAAATAATAATAATAAATATAAGTTAATTAATTAAATTAAAAATGGGCTGGGGAGATGACTCAACAGTTAAATGTACTTGCTTACAAAACCTGCTGGCCTAGAATCAATTTCCCAGTACCCACGTAAAGTCAGATGTACAAAGTAGTACATGTGTCTGGAGTTTGTTTGCAATGACAAGAGATCCTGGCCCACCTATGCTCTTCTCTCTCTCTCTCTCTCTCTCTCTCTCTCTCTCTCTCTCTCTCTCTCTTTCTCTCTCTCTCTCCCCCTCTTTCTCTCCCCCTCTCTCTCTCTTTCTCTCTTGTTCCCCCCTCTCTCACATACACACACAAATAAACAAATATTTTAACTTAAATTAAAAAAAAAGAAGCTGGGGGTGAGAGACCCAGACTCTGAGTGGTGTGGAACAGCAAGCCAATATGATGATGACTGAAAAGGTGACAATAATATTACTATTATTACTCAGTGGAGCTTAGTTATGATCACACATAACAATTCCACCATCTCTCTTGATCTCATCCATGGACCAGGCTCCCTGACAAACACTTCAGAACATTGCAAAGGCCTCGCCCCAGCTCCTGTGGCATTTAGCACCTGCTATTCACAGACCAAAGTGGAATGGAAACCTGCCCTCATTGAGGAGGTATGAAAAGATAGTGTACTGAATCTGGAGACCTAAGGGTCCTCCCCCTTGAAGAGGGGTGACTGATGGGGGGGTCTGGAATGGAACTTTCCTCCTATGAAATGAGGAGTGTTCCCACTCAGTCCTGCTCTCTGACATTTCTCTAGCTTTCTAAGCCTGAGATCCCAGCAAACTGTCTTCCAGCCACCAGGAGCATGCGTGCACACACACACACACCAGCCTAGCCAGTCAGGAGTCACTGTTTAAACTGGGATTCAGTTGCAAAAGGACCCCAGGTCAATCTGGGGAGCCCAAAGCCAGTCAGGAAAGCAGGGTGCGGCTTAGCATGAACCAAGCTCTACTGTGTGAGGCCACTTGGCTAAACACTTTATATGCATGATACCAACTAATCCAGTGAGATATGTATGATCATCCCCCAAAAAGAAAACTGAGGCTCAGAAGGTCAATAACCCAGCCAAGGTCACACCAGCAACCCATGGACCTAGGATTCATGCAACTTTAGCTCCCCTGAAACCATATCCCAGTCACAAGTACTGCTTTCCTTTTCACAGGATGGAGGTCAAGTGGCTTCCTCCACTGGCCTGGAGAAGTAGTTATCCAATTGCAGAAGGTACAGTCTCGCCTGCCAGGGTCCTCAGTCCATCTATACAGTCATTTGGTCAGTCCCTGGACCATTCAAGCACAGTTATTCAAAGTTCTGCCTTGCAGAAGAGAGAGTCGTACTGGAGAAGAAGAGCTTCGTGATTAGCAGCCTCGTACCTGGAAGACACAATCCCCTTCCCCAGCAACCCTCAGCCTTGGGACTCCAGGTCCTCTACCCTCTCCGTTCACTGAACAGCCCCCTCTTCCGAACTAGGTTGTGAGATACAGGCACAAATATAAGCTTTTCCTATTACCAAGAGACTGACCATCTGTAGGGGGATTATAGAAATGCACTAATTTTAATGAGAGGGAGCAGATTAGCAGAGCATAGTGGCTCACATCTGTAATCCCAGCACTCAGGAGACTGAAGCAGGAGGCTTGCTGGAAGTTGGAGGCCAGTCTGAGCTGCAGGGTGAGATACTATCTTGAAAGGGAGAGAGGAAGAGATGGGAGAAAAGGAAGGGGGGACAGAAAAGAAAAGGAGCAGATTGAATACCCTCATTAACATTAGCTCCTTCCTAAAACCCTGTGAAAGAAATAGTGAAGGTGTATCTAAAGAGAATGAGAGAGGGCTGGAGAGAGGTTCGGTGGCTAAGGATGCTTACTTGCAAAGCCTTCTGGCCCAGGCTCAACTCCCCAATACCCACATAAAGCCAGATGCACAAAGGGTAGCGTGCATCTAAAGTTTGTTTGCTGCAAGAGACCCTTGGCACACCCATTATTCACTCTCTGTGCTCACAAAAAAAAATATATTTTTTTTTAAAAGAGCCGGGCGTGGTGGCACACGCCTTTAATCCCAGCACTCAGGAGGCAGAGGTAGGAGGATTGCTGTGAGTTCAAGGCCACCCTGAGACTACATAGTGAATTCCAGGTCAGCCTGGGCTAGAGTGAGACCCTACCTCGAAAAACCAAAAAAAACAAAAAGAGGCTAAGAGAGAAAAGAAATGTCATCAACAATCTTACAGCTCGATGGTGCTCATGCAGTAGAAGACAGCAAGTAATGACCTTGGATGTAGGAAGAGGAAAGAACTGGAAACCTAGAGAAATCAGGTCAGAAATCAAGAACACCAGGTACCCTGAGAAGACAGTGAACCAAGCAAACTGGAAGTTTCTATAAAGTGGCACCAGATCTTTTTCCTACACTCTGTTCCCAGTGAAAAAAGCCAGGTGATAAGCCCCCAGCCCAGGAGAAGATGGGAGATTCACAGAAAGGGGTGCTCTTTGAAGCCTTGTTTGTAATAAAGATAGAAACAGTTACTAATGAGGGAATTGTTAAGTAAACTCCAGAAGATCTAAAGAGGAATGGGAGCGGAAATCAAACAGAATGAGCAATGTCAACATATAGTGACATGAAGAAAACCTAATAGCAGCTGATGGGTACAGTAAAGCCGTGGGAGAGCATGACACACACCATGATAAGCTCACATTGGCATATGGTTCACAGGTGACTGACTTCTCTGGATACAGATGTGAGTGCATTGATAAGACAGGAAACAGACTGAGAGGCTTCCTCAGGAGAGAAGTCCTCTGACTGAAGGAGAGTCAAGGAGAACCTAAGCTTGATTTCCGTAGTTTTAATTTTTGCATATCTTTGCATATCATTCAATAACTACTGTTAAAAAAAACCTTATATGATCAATTCATAGAACTGGCTGTGTTCAATCATAGTACCACCTTCTTCCCTCCCCACAGGCACCCCCACGACCCTGTGTCCG
The DNA here is from genome assembly GCA_004024765.1 of Zapus hudsonius. Classification (NCBI taxonomy): domain Eukaryota; kingdom Metazoa; phylum Chordata; class Mammalia; order Rodentia; family Dipodidae; genus Zapus; species Zapus hudsonius. The sequence goes on along the minus strand of PVHP010035152.1, from coordinate 3,235 downwards.
CTCATTCCACGCACACTTTGGTCTTTTTTTTTCAGTGTGTGTGTGTGTATGTGTGCATGTGTGTGTGTATGGACGTGCACACACACATGTGGACATGTAGGAAGGGTGCTGAGCACATGCGTGTGTTGGAGGAGGCCAGAGGACAGCCTCTTGTGTCATCCTTATAAATGCCATCCTTCCACCTTTTATTTTATTTTATTTTACTTTTTTTTTTAAGACAGGGTTATTGCCTGAAGCTTACAAAGTAAACTAGTCTGGCAGGCCAGGGAGCCCCAGGATCCCCTTGCCTGGGCCTCTCTAGTGCTAGGATTACAAGTACATCAACATTTTTACGTGGCTACTTCAGATCAAACTCAGGCTCTCATCCTGGCAAAGCAAGCCCTGACTGACTGAGCTATCAGCCCAGTCCCCCCCCCCTGCCCTCTGCCCATTGGCACTCTGGTTTTGATTTGGGAAAGGAGGCAGGACGTTTTGAAAAGGTGGGGAACAGATGTGGGAAGAAGGGTGAGAAGCTCACCCGGCCCTGGGTCCCGGGAGCTGGCTTTCCCGAAGCAGAGGAGCGGAGGAACTTTTCCAGAGGGATTTTGTGAACATCTGATTTGAAGAGAGCCATCAACTTTGACCTGGGGGAGGGAAGATTCCTTTCTGCTCTTGATCCCCAAAAATCCAAAGCTGGGGGGGGAGTGTTCCCACACTGGGCAGCAAGGCCTCCTGGGTAGTGCATAGCTGAGGCTGGAGCTGGTATGGGGGCACAGGGTACCCTGTGTGGGCCGGCAGACAGCAGCCACCTTGTCTGCCCCTGGGAGGCATTCCTTTAGGGACTCTGAAATAATTGGGGGATTTTTAGGGACACTGGGGCAGGTAACCAGCAGGCACTACAGCACTACTGAGCCAATAGCAGCATTTGGGCCTCAAACCATCAACGTGATCAAGCCTGAGGACGTGGGAAGTCTGTCTGCTCCCTGCCTGGGAGCAAGGAGAGCGACCACAGCATAGCGGGTACAGCCCTTGAGCTAGAAGCTTCGAGAACAGTACGTGCTTATCAGGCAGTGAGGCAAAGCGAACAGAGGTCCTGAGAGTGAACTCAGAGCTGACTTCAGGGACTCCAGATCAACGGGTTCGGCCATCAGCTGCACTTGAGCCTAAAGACAATGTGACAAAATCACTAATGTGAGAAAATCTGTTGAACCAGGGAAGCTGGTGTGACCAGGGTTAAGGAGAGCAGTTTAAGGTAATGGAAAGAGTCCATGTTCAAAGCCGGGCCTGATGATACAGGTCTGTAATACTGGCTACTCAGGAGGCTGAGGCAGGAGGATTGTAAGTTCTGGGGCTGTGAGTTCAAGTCCAGCCTGGGCAATGTAATGAGACCCTATCTTCAAATAAAAAGTAAAAGGCAGGCTGGGGATGTAGCCCAGTGGTAGGGCACTTAGCTAGCATGCGCCAGGCCCTAGGGAACTGCTTGAGACAAAAGACTTTGAAGGTTTTCATGGGATTTTGGTGAGTAAAGGACAGAGATCAAATGGTGACAATCCAGAGTGAAGAGTGAGGATCAATGCACAGAGCACTGTCACATGCCAGAAACGATGGCCCAGTCCCAGGACAGCTCACCACACCACCAGGGGCCAGGTTCCAGGTCTTCTGAGGACACATTCTCACCCCAAAAACTGGGAGGAATCCAAGTGCCTCAAGGGACTCAAAGTGGCTGCACTATGAGCCAGTGGGGTCTGGGGAATGAGAACCAGGAGGGGGACGGGGCAGGCCTTCTGAGTCAGGATGGCCCCTGGTATTGCTCTAAGGGAGGAAAAACCAGCCTGACCAGATCCAGGGCAAATGTGGGGGAGGGAGGGAGCAGGAGCAGTCAGCTGTCCCCCAAGCGCCACAGTTCACATCCTGGGAAGGAAGGCCAAGCTCTGACTGGGGGGGGGGGGTCCAGCTCCCCTCAGCTTTCACCCCACCCTAGTCTACTTGGATCCTGTTTGGAGCCCCTGGCCTGCCCCAGGACAACATCCGTGCTACCTGCCTACACTGTGTAAGAACCCCAGAACTCAGTCCCTCCACCTGGCCATACCTAGACTAGGTCTGGGATTCTAGAACCATCTCCTGTGACAGTAATTGAAGATGCCACCTCCCTGCCTCCAGCCCCTCATCTCAGCCTATCACCCCAGCCCCTCCCCCACAGGGCACTTTCTTCCTCTTCCCATAACCCTTATCCCACCCCCAATTCTCTCTGCTCCTCTTATTCGTTCCCTTTCTCTCTCTTTCTCTTACCTCTCGCTCTTTCACTTACTCTCTTTCTCTCTCTCCTTCCCCTCTTCCTCCCCCTCAGCCTGTTAAAATAACATCTTGAACTCAAGAAAAGTTTTGTGTCAGTGCACGTCCATCTTGAATCAAAATTTCTGGCAGACTGAGACAGGGAACATGCTAGACGCAGGGCAGAAAGGAAAATAGCCAGAGTTGTCCTGATTGCCTGGCACTTGTAAGGGACCCCTGAGTCATATTCTTCTCCCTCCCTCCCACCAGAGTCCTGGAGTGGATACCATACCACCTCCCTGGGACAAAGGCTGCACCTTGCACTCCAAAACTTATCAGAGCCTGGGAATTCCAAGGTCAGTGGTTCTTTGGGGATCTTACAACTTCAACTGGCAAGGGCAGCTCCTGGCCGCTGGGTGCCTTAGGGGTTTTCCAGAAAACACCTGCTAAGCAGAAGCCTGGGGTAAGGGTACCAGCATCCCCCTCCCCAGGAGGGAATGGGCCTGGCACATTCTCCCTATTCCCAGGCCTCCTCCCTCACATGGATGGCAGAAATATCAGGTCCATTCAGTTTTGCTCAGCTCAGGCTCAGCTCCTCTGAGAGGTCCATGCTGAGCTCTTCAGGCTGTGATAGGGTTCTTCCTCCCTCCCTCCCCTGGAAATCACAGAGTAGGAGGAAGAAACTTGCTAGGTCCTTAGGGAGGGAGCCAGCAATCTGGTTCTGTACCTTTAACTGAAGTCCAGATACTCCTTGGCGGTCAACCATTTGGCCCTTCATCCTCACCTTGGGAATGTAATGGTTAAAGTGAATGTTAGGATTAACACCATGAGCTTGCAGATAAGAACAGATAAGAGGATGGAAAGGGCTCTGAAGAAACAAGACTGGTTGGTCTCAGCAGGCTCCAGCTGGCCCACTAAAGTCTTCCTCTGAGTCTGGGCTCTTTGTCCCTGGCCTACCAACCAAAGTCCTCAATATACATTCAAG
>PVHP010035151.1:0-18598 GCA_004024765.1 Zapus hudsonius | reverse complement strand
CAAGGAGGTATGCCTAGGGCACCACACAGTCTGGGAAACACTAGCTGAATCCTGACCTCAGAAGAGAAAGTTCAGCTGCATATGTATTTAGTCAGGTTGTATAAAGAAACCCTGGGGCAAACACTTAGAAAATAATAGAGATTTTGAAATGTAAAGTCAACAGTAATTTTTATTTATATTTTATGCACACAGCAACTTCAGAGAGGTGAGGAGGGACAGGGTGGGCACACAACCCCTTGAGCCAGCATGGCCAAGGGGAGCCGTGGGCACACAGAACATCCACCTCATTGCGGTGACAGCCCACCTCTTGGATTTAACCTTAGTCTCTGTGGAAAGTGCAGGCTTCCAGGAGTCCTGTGGGACAAATCAGAGATAAGATGTCAGAATGGACATCTCCACTTGCCTGCATGGCTCCTGTGCCCTCATGGGAAGGGCTTCACATGCAGGATAGAAAGACTATACATGACTTCTCCACTCTATGACATCACCATACCGTTATTTTTGTTGTGTTTTTCAAGGAAGGGTCTCACTCAAGCCCAGGCTGACCTGGAACTCACTCTGTACTTCCAGGCTAGCCTTGAACTCACAGTGATCCTTCTACCTCTGCCTCCCCAGAGCTGGGATTAAAGGTGTGAGCCACCACACCTTGCTCCTATGCCTTATTTTTAAGGGTAAGGCTCTACATCTGAATTCATATAGCCAGGAGTCATCCAGAAAGACTTTTTTCCCTGAGCTTTGCAGGCAGCCAAGAACTCTGATGGAACAGGAGGCACTTGCCAGCTCGTGTGCTGGGGTCCCGGATGGAGCCAAGGGTAGAACAGACTGGCCCTCATGCAGGCAACAGGGAAGGTAAATATTACTTTGATTTGTGCAACAATGGGCCCGGACAAACATATTGCTTACATCAGAATTGCATAAAGGTGACTCTTAAAGAGCAGTCACAGACTTGCTCCATCAGTATCTTCATGGCCCAGGAATAAGCATGTTAATTACGACCAAGACTTGTTTGTAACCCCTAAGCTCACAACACTAAAGCAGCCTCAATACTCACCCACCAGGACTCAGGGAACTGAGCGGAAGAGGGGGCGGAAAGATTGTGAGAGCCGTGGTGGGGGAGAATAGCAGAGACTTGGCAACCCTCAGTAACAACACACTCGGGTCATGAGAACCCGGCTGAAGACTGGGCTATCCATGGTCCCCTACCACAAAGACTGATCCAGACGGCCCACGGAGGAGGATATCCAGCTGATTGGGGATGGGGAAGGGGGGCAATGAGGAATTGGGGATAACTCATTGTTGGCCCACTAAACAATGTAACTCATTATGGACAATAAAAAAGAAAAAAGAAAAAAAACATGGCTTTTTGACTACTACAAAAAGTTTATATGTTGGTCCCCTACTACAAAGACTGATCCAGACGGCCCACAGAGGAGGATATCCAGCTGACTGGGGATTGGGGGGGGGGGCAACGGGGGAATTGGGGATAACAACTCATGGTTGGCCCACTAAACAATGTAACTCATTATGGATAATAAAGAAAAACAAAGACTTGTTTGTAAACTACAATGGAAGGATAATCACTCTCCACCACATGTTATTCCCCTCCATCTCCCAAATGCTCTCCGTGATCCCATTGTCCCCAACATGGGCTGCAAACATGTTTTCTTCTATTTCAAGTCTTACAAATTGACATTCCAGATGAGTACAGCTTCTGGTTACCAGAATATATGGTCATTGAAATGCTCTAGAACAGAACTGTCTGAAAGAACTTTCACAGTGGTCTTCTCTTTACTGACCAATATAGGTCAGTTGTTAGATGAGATTTAGGAAGTAAATTTTAATGTAATTTATGAGATTGAGGCGCTACCTACTGCACTAATGAGTCTCCTTAATGTAATTTAGCATTGACTTCAAATAGCCATATCTTTCCAGTGTTTATCATACTGGGCAAGGAAACTCCAAGTTTACTATTAGCTGGGTGTGATGGTGCACACCTTTAATTCAGGCAGAGGTAGGAGAATCACTGTGAGTTTTGAGACCAGCTTAGAGCAACACAGAGTGAGTTCCAGGTCAGCCTGGGCTAGAGTGAGACCCTACCTCAAAAAATAAAAAATAAAAATAAACAAAAATAAATACAAAGTAAAATAAAATTTCAAAGCTTACTATAGATCAATAGACATGTGCACATATAAGTACTTCCATTTTCTAAGAAAAAAAATGGAATGTTTATCGAGTTCACTCGTTTAGTATCCTGGGCCTGCATCCCTCATACTAACTGTACCTATAGGTGCCTATCATACATGCTGGCCGTGCTCTCACCTGTGGCCACATTCTGAGGGTCACGTTCTACTTCTCTTTTGTAACCAACACCCCAAAATCACCACCATGTTTTGCTCTTCATTCTACTCACGTGAAGTTGAGCATTTTTTCATGTTTCCAACAGCGTTGACATATTCCACACCTAGGTACTTTTCAGTGGTGATGTCCTCTGGAAGCCTGACCAAACACTTGGTGTCGTCTCTGAACAGAAGGTCTTTGGTGTCAGAGTGGAACAAACAAAATTTGCTCGAGCAATCGGATATGTGGCTTCCGAACTGTGACTGTCAAATGGACAGAAAGTGTGTGAGGACCTGACTCCCTGAGTAGTGGGGAGTGCATGTACCAGGAGAGGGCGAAAGCTCTGATCCAGGCTGAGGAACAAAAGGAACGTCCCCCCTCACCTGACATTCACCCGTGTGAAGTGCCCAGAGCGTGCTCTCATGAGACCTCAAAGTCCTCTAGCGTCCCTTGTCCTATTTTCCTCTGAGAAGTCCCTCTGTAACTCCAATTCATTGCCACCATCTCCCTGACCTCTCTCCCACTTCATTACCCAAGTACCTGAAGAACTGTTGTAGAAAATGAGAGAATAACATATCCTTTCCAATGTATTACCAACAACTGGCATCACATGTGAGCCCTTGGGCTATGAAAATCGCTCTGTTAGTAAAGTGCTTGCCTGGCCAGCATTAGGACCTATGTGTGGTGCCCAGGACCCATGTGAAAATACCAGTCTTGTGCTTAAAAATCTGTTTACTGAGAGGGGGAGACAGGCCCAATGGCCAGCCAGACTAGCCTAGAGATCCCCAATGTCAACAAGACACCCCGTATCAAGAAAAGGTGGACAGCATTCCAGAGGACCCCAGATTCTCCTTTCTCACACCCATATGCACACATGCACATACACATGGGTACACACGCATCAGAAAGAGCCCTCCCAAGGAGAGGGAGGGCAATCATACAACTCAGGCTTGAATGTACTGTTGGTACGAGTCTCACTTCTCTAGGCCTCCCTCCTAAGGTTGGTAGGAAAATGATAACTGAAAAGTTTAGCATTAAGCCAGGCATGGTGTCCTACGTCTTTAATCCCAGCACTCAGGGGGCTGAGGTAAGAAGATCACTGCAAGTTTGAGGCCAGCCAGGGCTCCAGAATGACTTCCAGGTCAACCTAGGCTAGAGTGAGACCTCGCTTCAAAACAAAACAAAAATGAAAATGAAAAGCTCAGTATTCCTCTAGTACCTAGGGAATGTTCATTATCATCTGCATCTCTATAGGACTTCTGTAGATATGCTATCTCAATTTTAAAAAGAAAGTTTAAGGGAGAGGAGGGTGATGTCTGTGTGTAGAGGGGACTTGAAATACTCAAGTGGCCCCTGCCCCCTTCAAGGGTGGCCCTGACTTGGTTATTCTTGGAGAACCTGCTCTCTAAGGTTGGGAATCCTGTAGTTTCCAAACTTTTAAGAATAACTGGAGAGATGGCTCAGTGGTTGAGGTGCTTGCCTGCAAAGCCTAAAGACCCAGGTTCAATTCCCCAGTACCCATATAAAGTCAGATGCACAAAGTGGCACATGCATCTGGACTTTGTTTGCAGCAGCTAGAGACCCTGGTGTACTCATGCACCCATGCACCCATTCTCTGTCTCTCTGTCTCTCTCTCTCTCTGTCTCTCTCTCTCCCCCTTGCAAATAAATAACAAATACATTTTAAAAGAATACTGCTCAGTCTGCCTAGGCGCATGAGAAGTAGGAATCCACTCTTCAAGACTCATCCAGGAACGTTAGGAGGCAGAATCATCTTCATCTTTGGAAAGCAAGGGAATCCTTGAGCCAAGGTCAAGGTGAGCAAGCAGTCAGATTCCAGGTCCTGAGGACTCATGGGTCAGGTAGGGCCTTGTCTCAGGTGACCAGGAGAGAAGCAGAGCCAGGCCTGAGGGACCCAGAACCATGATGGCATTGTAGCACATTTACTTCCTGTAGACCATCCATTTCTCTATCACTTCATATAATCCTCATTTTAACTGAGAAACAGGTGTATATACTATTAGTCTTACTTTGTATGTGAGGACCCTGAGGCATGGAGAGGTTAAGCAGTAGCCCTAACATGACACAGCTGGAAAGCTATGACCTTTGAACCCTTATGTTCTGGTCCACAGTCTGTGGCCTCTCAGTTCTCATTTTCAGAAAGGGAACAAATGGTAGTCAGGCCTGCAGACTCCTCCAAATACCCTGCACCCACAGAGGCGGAATAAAAGGTGGGAGGCCCAGGTTGATGCGTACCTGCTGGTTGAGCAGAATCCTTCGGACACATGCAGACTTTTCTTTCCGTGCGACCACAGCATGATTCGGGGCTCGGGCCAGGTGGCAGGTGGCTGCCTCGGTCACAGGCTTCCTGGTACCATCAAGACACAGCAGCTGAAAGTCTTCTAGAGTCAGATCCTTAGCCCAGGCCTCAGGGTTTTTTCCTAGGAGAGAAAGAGGGGATCAGCCAGAGCTGACAGCCTTACTCACCTGGAAATGGTGTGTCAGGATCTGGGCCTTCTGGCCCCCAGAGGTGTGAGCACAGTGTGCAGGGGAGGGACCGGGATGCTCCACTCTCTCACCAGGGATGATGCGTGACTGCCTCACTTAATATGAGGACTATACTCCCTGCTGTGGCATGGAGAGAACGTGACACTGAGCCAGGCTTCTCAGTGTCGTGCATAATGTTTCAACTCCAAGCAAAAGACCTTTGCCCCAAGGATGCTTTATAATTTGCATCAATATTTTCATTTCTGACTCCCTCATATGAGTTCAGTGTGAAAAATGTGACGTTCCTATTATACAGGTCCATGTCATGCCTCAGCCATGAACCTAGTCTTTTCTGCATTCTTGGTAACAAATAGAGGCTAGGGAGAAGGTTCAGTGGACAAGAGTACTTTGCACCCAAGCATGAGGGCCTGAGAGGACTTAAGTCCCATCCCTAGCACCCATGTGAAAGCTTGGCATGATTATACATGCCTGCAATCTCATTCCCATGGGGAGGGAACGACAAGAGGATTGCTCAGGCTCACTGGTCAGCTAGTCCTCTTAAAACAAAAGCAGAAGCTGGAGAGATGGCTCAGTAGTTAGGGTCCTTGCCTGAAAAGCCTAACAACCCAGGTCCAATTCCCCAGTACCCACGTAAAGTCAAGATACACAAAGTGGCACATACATCTGGAGTCTGTTTGCAGTGGCTGGAGGTCCTGGTGCACCCATACTCACTCTCTCTCTCTCTCTCTGACTCTGTCTGTATCTCTCTGCTTGCAAATAAATTTTAAAGATCCTTTTTAAAAAGGCAGCTTTGGGTTCAGTAAGAGACGCCATCTCAAGAAAACAATGGAGGAGGATGCCTGATGTTCTCCTGTGGCCTCCTCATGTATGCACATGGGGCGTGCACACATGCACACACACGTGTGTGCAGTAAAAATAAAAAATAAATAATCAAATATCCTTGCCCATTCTGAGCTTTTCAGTGCCTTCTCTTAAAGTGATTCTCAATTTTTTTTGCCAATTTTGAATTTCCCTATAATGTAGGATTACAACGTATTTACTTAATTTTCTTTCTCTAATTGAACAAGTAATACATGAGCTCAAGCACATTTTAAAAAATATATTTATATATAAACTAAAAATCCTCTCTTCCTATACTTCCTAAATCCCATTAACTTCTAGAGCTCTAACCCTTGCTATCACAATTTGTGTTTCTCTCCATGCCTTTTTTGTTTTTTTCTTTTCTTGTTTTTTTGGGGTAGGGTCTCACTCTAGCCCAGGCTGACCTGGAATTCACTATATAGTCTCAGGGTGGCCTCGAATTACAGCGATCCTTCTACCTGAGCCTCCTGAGTGCTGGGATTAAAGGTGTGCACCAGCACGTCCGGCTTATTTATGCCTTTTATATTAATAGCCTGTATGTTGTTACAAGCTTATAATTTTCTTAGTATTACATCTTAACAGATGGAGCTTTTTTTCAGTTACTTTTCTCCCTTGTATTTCTTCCGTATCAATATATGTGAAATGAGATCACCCTTCTGAACTACTGTATCCGATTCTGTTAATGAACAGTTAGTGTTTACAACTTCTTGCCACTTCAGTTAAGATGAGTATTATTGCCTGTGCTGTGATATGTACATAAGGAAGAGCTGGCTCAACTTCATTTTAATAGGATCAGCCAGATTGCCTCCACCACCTTCTCTATGTTATACACACACCTTCCGTCACATGTCTCCTTCCCTTTCTTGCCTGTTTGCTCACTCATGTCCTCTAAATGGAATCCATTACCTCTCCTTCCAAACCCATTCTCTTTTACTTAGTAATTTAGGTATTTATGTCATCAGTCTCTCTCTCTCTCTCTCTCTCTCTCTCTCTCTCTCTCTCTCTCTCTCTCTCTCTCTCTCTCTACTCAAAGTGAGAATCCAGTGCAGGGATAATGATTTTGTGGCGCATGCTTGCATGCTTGCTTGCTGCATCAGATCAGAGCCAGGGCTTTAAGAGCAAACTAACTAGGGAAGCTCTTGGAGGAGGCAAGGTTTAAGGATGAGAGGAAAGGACAAAGGACAGGTACACATCCAGCATTTCTAACTCACGAGAGACCCATTCCCTGGGAAAGAATCTTGAATGGTGAAGCCAAACAGTTGAGATGGCCAAGTACCAAGAGTTGTGAATGAGGAGGTCTGAGGTCTAGAAGGAGAGATGGATTTGAGGAAACTTTTGAATGGAAATCAGCAGATGAGCCAGGGCCTGAGGGTATACTACTAAGAAAACTAAGGCAGGCGGTAATTCAGTCTGGGTAAGGAGAGTAGAAGTGGACCTCTGGAAGGTGAGAGTATGTTTTGGTTTAATAAAAATTATGCATGTTAATGGGAATTTGTAAAATGCTACATAGCATCAAGAAGAAAACTTTAAAAAAAATTATTTTTGTAGCATGCTCTCAAAGTAAGTACATTTCTTCTGGTCAATTTTTAAATTCTATATGCATACAACATGCACGCCCAAATGCACAAATAATTAAGATCACAGAGCTTGCAGTTTTACATCTTGCTTCTACCTAACCACAGCACTTTATTTTTAAGAAATAAGAATGTGTAGCCCAGTGGTAGAGACTTGCCTAAACATGGGTTGGATTCCCAAGTGCAAAGAAAGGAAGATGGGAGGAGAGAGAGAAAGAGGAAAAAAGAGAAAAAAGAAGGGAAAGGAAAGAAAAGAAAGAGAAAGAATGAAACAAAGAAAAATACAAAATTAAAAAACGAAAAGGAAGCTGGGTGTGGTGGCACATGCCTTTAATCCCAGCACTCAGGAGGCAGAGGTAGGAGGATTGCCTTGAGTTCAAGGCCAGCCTGAGATTACAGAGTGAATTCCAGGTCAGCCTGGACTGGAGCGAGACCCTACCTCAAAAAAACAAAAAAAAAGAAAGAAAGAAAGAAAGAAAGAAAGAAAGAAAGAAAGAAAGAAAGAAAGAAAGAAAGAAAGAAAGAAAGAAAGAAAAAGAAAAGAAAGGAAGAAAAAAAGAGGAAAGAAAGGAAAAGAAAGAATAAATAGAGAAACAAGGAGACTGGGAGGGCATTTTAGCAGGTTCTCTATACACAGCCGGAGATTATGGAACTGGAGGGAACTCTAAGACAAAGGGGAGGGGCTCCGGTGGATGCAAATAGAGTTTGCAATGTCCATATACATAAAAATGTCACCAGGGAAAACAGGGATACTCGAATGCATGGGAAATTAGGCCTCCTGTCTAAATTCTATTCAGGAAGTAAGGATTTGGGAGTCTTTACAGAGAGTGGAGACCTATTCAGAAGGGGACAAAATAAATCAAAAGTGACAAAAACAACAACAACAACAACAACAACAACAACAAAAAAAAAACCCACAAGCTTAAGGCAACATTCTGGTCACAAGAAAGAAAACCCTTACAGGAAAAAAAAAATCAAAATCATACTAGGGAAGAAAGAAAAACTAGTCACCTTCAAGTCAATTCTTAGCAACTGCTGTGCTGCATACAATCTTAGGAGCCGGTACAGAGAGAAGGGGAAAAGCCCAGTGATTTTCCCTGTGGTCAAAGTGTACGTAGACAATATGTGCAATCAGTCGAGGACCGCTGTTGTAGACTGGGGTTGCCCACCACACAGTGGGTGCTGTGCGTAAAGATGGTTTATCCCAGGTGAGCTGACTATGAACAGGTAGGGGAAGAACGAGCGAGATGGCAGGAAGTGGAGCCAGAAACCAGCCAGTCAGAGGTCCTTGGTGACCCTTGAGGGTGTGGGGTGCGCATTCTTTCCAATGTTCATTTTTTTCAATGTCATGGCTGTCCACCTTTCACCCAGAAAGTAGCACCCACTGGTGATTCTTGCCCGAATCAATTAGCAACATACTGGTCGCCAGATGATGGTTTTTGTAAAGCTGCAGTCCTATTCCATTTGCTAGCACTCTAAGATCAGAAAGGCCTTTTCCTCCTTCACTGATCGCAGGAGCATTAGCGCATGGATTGTTGTTTTAGGCTATGGGCTATTATCCTTGACTGCTATCAGCTTTTGGTTTTGGTTTGAGTCTCACTATAGCCCAAGCTTACCTGGAACTCATGGATATCGTCCTACCTTAATTCCTTGAGGATGCTGGGTGTGAGCCAACACACCTGGCTTTGCTATCTTTTCTTTTCGAGGCAGGGTCTCACTCTAGCCCAGGCTGCCCTGGAACTCACTCTGTGATCCCAGGCTGGTCCTGAACCCACAGTGATTCTCCTACCTCTGCTTCCCCAGTGCTGGAATAAAAGGCATGCCACAGCACTCCCAGCTTTGCTATCATTGTTTTAATGTTCATAATTCCAAGACCTGTCAGTGGGAGCTTTTTCCTATAGGCTCCTATGTTTGACTTCAGTGAACGGTTTCCATGCCATCCTACCCCAATCTTGGAACTACCTTTTTCCAAGGATAACTGTCCATAGAGTGACTTTCCCTCTTCACCAACCAGATAGATTGAGCGGTAAAGCTTTGAAGCTGGCAATACCTGTGATCTTTCTATGAACTCATCCCCAAATGCCAGTGAATCCAGGGACCCAGATTTCACAGGGACAGAAGAGAGGGGACTACATACCGCCAGTGTTTTGCATGACAGTCTGGTGTTTCACAAAGGCCACATCTCCTTTCTCAACAAGGCACCTGAGAGGACCAGACATGGGGGAGGAAGAAAAGGTGAGATTTGGGCAGCCGCCATTCAAAGCCTGGTCATATGGTCAGCAAGTGCAATGTCCATTCTATCACTATGCAACAGGAAGCAGCTTCCAAGTTGCTATGCATTTACATAGTCTTAGTTCCACATATTAATCATGATTTTTTATGGCTTCTCCAAAAGATTCTAGCCTTTCCCAGCATCAACATGGGAAATAGAGCAATGATTTTCCAGAAAAATAATTTTTCCCTGCAAAAAAAAAATCAGTTTTTGTTTCACTTTTTATTTGGCCTTCTTTCTCTCCATCCTTCCCTCCTTCGCTCCCTCCCTTCCCTCCTTTCATTCTTTGTTAAATACAGAGAGTATAGGAAAGCCTGACATAAAGACCCATTTCACGTAATTCTGGGTGAGGTGTTGGAGCTTGAGAACAAAACTCTGACCTGCTACACATCTCCAAGAAGTTTCAGGAAGAAATGCTAGCAAAATTGACACTATCAAGTATGGTTCTATTGTTTTATTGCACTCCACTGAAAGTGCACACCACACAGAGGATGAGCTGGTATGAAAAGGTGGAGCATTGGTTGTGCCATATGGTGGTCGAATTGCTGTTTTCTTTTGAGTTCAGCATCTGTCACTTTGACATATGATATGCCATAGCTAAGCTTTATAAGCCATTTTGGAAAACGAAGTCTCTTAAATATGTCTCTAGGAGCCAAGTTTGAACCTTGCCCTTGACAGGTGATTCTCTAACCTGTTACCACCAGAAAAAATAAGACACAGAAAAGGCCAAGGGAGGTGCATTTTATGCACCTCCAAATTTTAAGTCTTTGTGAAAATAAGACTCGCAAGTCAGTTCCTAAAAGGAGTGTGATCAGCACTGGGGGGTGTTGTATTTCTGTTAGGACTGGAGGCTCACCTTAAGGCCCCATTGTAGCTGTAATAACCCTCCTTGGTGTTCTGAGCACATTTGCTTGGGCCAATACACAGGTCACAGAGGCTGGAGTTTTTCTCATAGCCGGGGGCACAGCCTTGGCTGAAAAATTCATCTGGGCAGAAAAGCAAGAGAAGTCATGAGTCAGGACTATAGCATTGATGCCTAACAGGGCCGCAAGGCCTGGGAGAGGTAGAACCTAGTCAATAATTCCTTCTTCTGTGACCTGTCACCCACCAGCCCACAACTGCCAGGCCACAGGCCTTCAAAGGAAACTTTTTGGGGGTTAGAAAAGGATTCGTTGACCATCCCATGTGTGGGTGGAGGGGAATCCTTTGGGTACCATGATAGTGTCATCACCAGTCTAAAAGAAGACATGAGAGCCAGGCATGGCGGCATGCCTTTTATCCCAGCACTTGGGAAACAGAGGTAGAAAGACCACTGTGAGTTCAAGGCCAGTCTGGGACTACAGAGTGAGTCCCAGGTCAGCCTGGGGTAGAGTGAGACCCTTCCTCAAAAAAAAAAAAACAAAAAAGATGGAATTTCTGAGCTTGTGTTTTCTGACCCCTCCCTCCCTCTGCACACCTTCCATGCATTCATTAGAGAACCTTCACTACATCTCCAAGCTCCAGAAAGGAAAGGGGAAGGTGTGCTGCAGTTCAGATGCTTGTCTGTGGTGGTAAAAGTACCTGGAGTCCAGAGGCCAGCAGCCCAAGCTTCCTGGATGTGGCCCCAGGTGTACTTTGTTTTTTTGTCCCACTGATGTATCAGAGCATCTTGGGACATAGTTGCATTCTCATCTCCAATCCCTACCAGGCAGGGTTTGTACTCATATTTATATTTTTCTCCTTCAGAAGGAGCTGGTTGAATTTGGAGGTGGCAGGAAGGAAATACTCAGGAGACGGATGTAATTCAAAACCATTTTAAAGGCTTTATCTATGGAGATCATACAGGTAGCAGCTTAAGGAGGTGGAAATCAACTCCTACCTGATGGATATTTAGAGGACACAGAGAATATGCTAATTTGAAGATTGCTAGGAACTGGCAATTGACTTGGGGTAAGGCTGCCAACACCTTAAGACACCAGGAGTCACCCACACTCCCTTAGCCCACGTAGTTGCTGGGATTGCTGGCTGTCTACCCCAATATTCATTTCCCTTTGTTCCTCAGTAATGAAAATTTACTTTCGTTTGTGATAGGAATTTGCTCAATGAAAGATTACAGCTAGGCATGTGTGTGCATGAACACATCAGGGTCTCTTGCATCACAAACAAATGCCCTTTATGTGGGTGGCTAAGACTTGAAGCCAGGCTGACAGGCTTTGCAGTCAAGTGCCTTTATTAACCATTGAGCCACCTTCCCAGCCCCATCTCTGGTCTTTTTCTCGAGAGAAAAGTAAATGTATATTCACTTATGCCATTGTGTGCAGCTGAGACCAACCACCCTGATTCAGTTCTGCAGCTCCCGAGCCCTCCTAGACCTTTTTTGATATTTCCATGAGGCTCACTTTACCAAATTTTACTTGTATGGAACCAGAGCCTATAGCCTCTTGTATCCACCCCTTCCCCAGGACCTTTCTTTTCCATATGGCCCTGGCCACGGTCTTTCCCCAGATCCACTCACCAAATTTGCAGTGGTTGATTCTGTTGTAGAGCAGGCCCATGGGGATGTTCCAGCCAGCAGTTCTGTCTACCGAGGTGTGGCAGGACTTCTTTCCTTTCAGATTGTTCCAGGTAATGGTAGGATCTGATGCCTTTACCACTGCCACAGCGTAATAGCCTATAAGAAAGATGCCAGAAAAGAAGCCTTAATACCTCTAGGACCTCAGAAGATCTGCTTTCAGTTAGAGCCACCATTTCCCTAGGTAGCATGTATGTCCTAATTGGCTCATTGAAAGGAACTCACAATAACTGTGATGAAGTACAAGGTACTTGATCAGGAAGAGACTTTTCTGAACTTTGAAAGCAGAATACTAAGGCCACATGGTGCCCTGTCATTATGTACAACACTTGTGTTGTTAATGTGGCAGTTTAAAAGTAAAATAGCAAGACATTAAAAATTTGTTACCATTAAAAATATGGCTGGCATATAGCCCATTCCTGCATGTATACAGGTAAAACCTAGCAGTTCTGGCTGGAGAGATGGCTTGAAAATCCTGATGGCCTGGGTTCTATTCCCCAATGCCCACGTAAAGCCAGATGCACAAAGTGTCTAGAATTCATTTGCAGTGACAGGAGGCCCTGGTGTGTCCATTCTTTCTCTGTCTCAGTCATAAATAAATATACATATTTAAAACCAGCAATTCACCTTGCAATGTGTTATATCAGAGGAATGAATACAGAACACCTAATGTAACACTAATCTTTTATATATTATTTATCACTTATTTTATAAATGAACATGTATTGGGGCTAATCAGGCCAGACATTTTTGTGATAAGAAGAATACAGTTTTATGCCAGAGTAAATATGCAAAATGGGAAACAACAAAAGCAAGACAGCTGTCACTTTGAGCAACAAATGCATACTGTTCCTTATGATGTAAACTAGAACCTCTTCCCGTGGTTCAGGCTTCCAGTTTAACTCACTCCTAATATTGTTTCCAATGGAAGGCAGAATCCTTAATAGCCAAAGAATAAGAATGGCTTTTTGAATGAGAGGGAGAGGGTGAGAAGCTGTGTTCAGATGTATAAGGAAAGACTTGTACACTGATGGCTGTCAGGAATCCATCCTGCTGGGGACTGAGCTCAGGTCTCACCTTGGTACAAGACTTCTTCACTTGCTCTTGCTTAATCTTTTTAGATTCCCCCATAGCCAGAGCTCTCATTGGGAGCCAGGTTAGCCTGGGTTCCTGGGCCCAGCCTTGGCTCGGAGGTAAGGAGATTTTATGTTCCCAGACATCTGCCTTTAAATTTTTAAATTCTCATTTACTATTATTATTTGTATTATTTTTGTGTAGGTAGGTATGAGTGTACGCACATATGTATGTGTGCATGCCACCGTGCACATGTGGAAGTGGGGATAACCTCAGGGTGTTGGTCCTTTCCTTCCACCTTGTTCTGAGACAGTGTCTCTCATACTTTTTGCCACTGTGAACGGCAGTCTGGCTGGCCCCATGAGCTTGGGGATCCTCCTAACTCCACCTTCCGTTGTTGCAGGAGCATAGGGATTACAGGCATGTATATTATTTCACATTCAGTTTTTACATAAGTGCTAGGGATTTGAACTCCAGTCAGCAGGCTTGCAGAGGAGCAATGCCTTTAACCACCAAGCCATTTCCCCAGCCCAACACCTGCCTTTTTAGGGCTCTCTACTCAGCTCTGGAGGGAACAAAGAAGTGAGGTTCCTTGGCTAATGCTAACTGTTAGCTACAACTGCACAGGCCTCATGTCATGCCTGAGGTTATTAACTTCAACTCACCTTCCTCTGGTGGCCTGCTGCAATCAGAGCTTTCTGGAGGAAAGAGAATGAAGAAAGCATTAGACACTTAAGTATAAGATTGGAAACTCACACCTCTCTCATTCAGTGACTAAGAGTAAAGAGTCAGACAAAGTGACAAAGATCGCTGACTCCTAGTAAGTCCAGACTGTCTGGATGATGCAAGTACCCCCAGCAGCTGTCCTCTAGAATTTATACAACCTGTGAATTTCAAGTGTCTTGCTCTGTCTGCACCAAGTGCACAGTAGATAATGCCTGACCATATTTAAATCCCTGCAATAAAGCATGAATCCTGGAACACTTGTCAAACATCCCAGCTGTCCTCTACAGTGGGGCCACTTCAGCTAGGACTTCCAGCATAGTCATAGAGACAGGGTATGATGACTCTCATCCTTTGAGATGACTGTGGGGAGTCTTCATGAGGGAGTGCCAGAGCCTGAGAAGTAGAAGACCCTCCATTAAGGAGAGTTTTATGGCAGATGTGGGGTGAGTTAGGCTATGGTTTTCCTATCCTCTCTCTCCATAACCCAGAAGAAAACAGGGAAGTGTTCTGCACTTACCGTAGTTCTCGGCCAGGACAGGCACCAGACCACACTTGCCCGCTATGTACACATAGCCTCCATCCAAGCTCATGGCATCAGCCTCTCCATTCTGGAAAGACACAGCAAGTCACACACATGATAATCACACAGCAACAAGTCTCTTCAGATTCAATTTATAACCATATCAATACCCTTGTATTTTGAGTACTGGTAGTAAAAATTCTGCACCACCCCCAAGTAACCAACTCATGCACTTCCTATATCTCCCTCCACCATCAAGCTTTAAAAATGATAAGCTGAACATACAAATCATATTTTAGAGCTTGAAGTGTTTTTTTTTAAGTTGGGGAAGGTGGGGGTCAAATCTTGGACCTTATGCATACTGGGCAAGCATTTTACAATCGATATATCCCAGACCTAAGGACTTGAAGTTCTTAAAGAACTTCCCAAGTAGGCTTCAGACAAAATCCTTATATTGACAGTACAGCTGCTACAGGTGGTCAGTTGTAAGTCAGGAAAAGGAAAGAAGAGAGATATAAGCCTGATTTCTTAATGGATGCTGTTTGTTAAAAATGGCAGGTGTCCTGAGCTCAGGCTGACTGTGAGGAGTGGGCACATCTCACAGTTTGGCACATGTGTTGGAGCTCATTTCCTGTTTCATCTTTGCTCATTATAGCAAAACTGAAGGTGAAAAAAATGTTTCTTTTTAAAAAAAAAGTTTCTTTTTTCACAGGCATTTGCTCAGTCTCTGTGATAATGTGTCTTGAGCTTCTGAATGCCAGGGGCCACAAGTCAGAGGTCCCAGGGATTCGTGATGACAAGTTTCCCAGAAAGCATTTTAAGCACCTTGTTTTGGGTTTCACACCTGTTAGCTTGGCCTAAATCCTTTAAGTCCTATTTATTTTCTTGATGTAATTCCCTGAGATCCTTTTGACCTGACACAACAAATCCAGTGACATAAGAATGACACATTGGCAAAAGCACAAATGTCAAGTGTTAGGAAGATGAAAGCTGCCTCGAATCCCCAAGAGAAGCACTCTTCTGTCTGCAGGTTTTAAACCAGGTTTTCTTCATGATCAAAAATCTCTAAGTCTGGAGTGGTGGCTCAAGCCTTTCATCCGAGCATTCAGAAGGCTGAGTTGAAGGAATTCCATGAGTTCAAGGTTAGCCTGGGGTACACAGTGAGTTCCAGGTCAACCTAGAGTAGAGTGAGACCCTACCTCCAAAAAAAAAAAAATAAAGTTAAAAAAAATCTCTAAAGCACCATCAAATTCTCCAGTATTCCTAATACATAGCCACTTCTTTCCATTTTTTTCTCCAAAGAAATCAGCTTGTTTATTTATAATGTCTGTTGGTCATATTTTGACCAACAAGAATAACTCTTCTTCAAATGCTTTCATTTGATCATACTTCACATGTGTTCAAGAGTCTTCATTCCTTATGTTCATTTGTGTACACATAAAAGCATTGTTTAGTATATGAATGCAGAGTATAATATTGAAACTGTTAACTTATCTGATATTGACTCAGATTTTGAGTTGGGAAGATAATTGTTAATTTGGTTTGATTTTTCTTGTCTTGACTCAGACCAACAAAATTAAAATGGATAGGGCTGGAGAGATGGCTCAATGGTTAAGGCACTTTCCTGCAAAGCCTAACAACCCGGGTTCAATTCCTCATTACCCACATAAAGCCAGATGCACAAAATGGCACATGCATCTGGAGTTTGTTTGCAACGATTGGAAGCCCTGCATGTCCATTCTCTTTCTCTCTGGGTCTCTCTCTCTCTTTCTCCTTGCAAATAACTAAATAAAATATTAAAAATTAAAATAGAATGTGTGCTAAATTCATATAAGGTAATGTTTTTAAATGCAGAGAAAAGAATGGGTTTGATGGTCTGCTTTTGCTTCATGACATATGGTTTTGATAATGCATGGTAACTCATAAGAGCTCAAAAATTAGAACTGACAAATGTCAAGAATCAATGGATGATGGCAGGTCTCCCTCCCTTCGATAGATGTGTCTTCATTTCAATACAATTATTGGTTTGTTATAAAAGATCCAACTCGAACAGTCACATGGAAAAGCTCCACGAGGGAAGGGAAGGGAATAGGAAGGGGTTGAGAGCTTGGCACCTCCTTGCCCTCTCCAGGCATGCCACCCTTCCTGTACCTCAATGTGTGCGCCAACACAGGAACTCAAAATTGGGTTTTGAAAGAATTATTCATGATGTGGGAAATTCTCGCCAGATACGATGGGTTGAGTAAGAGGTACTAAACAACCTACATGACAAGACCCTAATAAGAGGATTTTCTCTGAATTGCACAGTTTTGATTTTTATTTTCTCCTTTCTCTGGCTCGGGATTCTAAAGTTCTCTATAAGCAAACATGGGGTGCTACTTTGATCCATAATGCAAATTTATGTTTGCCTACAACATCAAAATAGAATCCTCCCGCACTCGCTGCGGTACACCAGGAGCTAGAGACACACTTGCTGTGGTCCAGTCTCTGTCAGCAGGAAGAAACTGAATCCTAGAGGCATCCCTAAGGTCCACAAACTCTGAGGTTCTCAAGCTTCTATAATCAGAGTGCAGACTCTGGAAACGCAGGAGCACTGGTTAGCTCAGGCCTCTAGCAAGCTGCCCTAGAGAGGCCCAGGACACTTACCACAATCTTGTCAATGCAGTCTTCTGGGCTCTCTGCTGATTCACACTCTATCTGCCCTCCGCTGTTCACGCTCCATTCGTCACACTTGAGCCTCTCGTGGTGGCTCAGGGCACACCATTTGATTGATGTGCACTCACCGGTGCTTTCTGGGCCTGTGGCCCAAGAAAAAGAGAAAAAAAGTCAGGAAAGAGAGGTCCCAGCTGCTGCCTGGTGTTTAGCAATGCTACCAACTGTCTTTATGCAAATGCTGGGGTTCTCAACAGGAAACAGACCCCATCCATATCTCATCCCAGAAAGCAAGGTTAGTGCACAGTTCTTGGCGGGCTGCATTTTGATTTAGTTTTTTCTTCTGAACAGCTAACTCTTAACCTCTGGGCTCTCAGACTCCTGACCAACTTTCTTCTTTCTTTTTCAAGTAGCACTTAACCACCTGATCAGCTTCCACTGATCACTTCCACTAGAGAACATGCGCTCTAACAGGGAAGGGGCCACGCCTCCCTTGTTCACAGGCACATCCGCCATATTTAAGCAGGATCAGCACGTGAACAGTATAATAGATGCCTCAGACTCAGTCCCCAGTCACTTCCTCGAGGAGACCTTAGTCCATGTTACACTCTCCTAGGACCTGGCTCTTTGCTTGTTGTCCCTTCTAAGCAGTTCTTCATTTTGGAACTCACTGTCCAGTAGTGTGACTATCTCTCAGACATTTATCTTCTCTCTCATCTGAATATTCCAGGACACCAGAATCTAGTCCATGGTTTTAAGTCTAGCATCTAGCAGAGTTTGTGGCCAGATGTTCAATGAAGAGATGATTAAACAAATCCCCAGTGACCCGCTGAAACTCGGCACTAAAATGGAACTCTCTAGAGTTCAGCTTCATAATATCCATGTTGACTGCAGCCCTGGTTGGGGATGTGCAGTCAGTCCTATCTCTATGTTATTTTACTTGGTGACTGGTTAACTGGTTTCATCAAGGGGGAAGGCTATCCTGATTTATGCAAAGGAAGTACGATGAGTACCAACCCACATCATTTAAAATGTGAGTTGCCTTGAAAGCCCTTGGTGACATCCAGTCCTGCCACTGAGCATCAGCTTCAGACTGGGTCACAGGCGAAATAGGAGCCCAGGGAGGCTTTCAGTCCCTGGAAAGACTATGGCTGATCCTCACCCTCGTTTCTTGAGCTTCTGGGAGTCACCTGATTCTCTCTGAGTACTTACATACGCCTTCTCTTAGATTCCGAACAGCAGTGACGTAATTATGGCCGAGGTATAGCCTGTAGTCCATCCTAGAGGGAACCCTAAGGAACCCAAGGGCAGAATCCTTAAACAGCAGGTCCTTCCCATGAGGAGAGCTGAACAGTTGGAAGTCTTTCGATTTGCCTTTGCCAAAATGTTCCTGTTCACAGGAACAAAGAGTAGTGAGCAGTGAGCAGCAGCAAGAAAAGGGGAGGCTTAGAAAGCAATAGGAATTATGGGGCTGGAGAGATGGCTCCTCAGGACCCACATAAAGCCAGACACAAATGGCCCATG
>PVHP010035150.1:0-18623 GCA_004024765.1 Zapus hudsonius | reverse complement strand
CCTTTCTGATTTTTTTAAAAGGTTGCTTACTCTTTTTTAAATATTTTATTTATTCATTTTCAAGCAGAGATGAGAGAGAGAGAGAGAGAGAGAGAGAGAGAGAGAGAGAGAGAGAGAGAGAGAGAGAGAGCACACCGGGGCCACAACCTTGTGGGTCTGGCATATGTGGGTACTGGGGAATTGAACCCTGGGCCTGAGGAACTGGAGGCAAGTGCCTTAACCGCTGAGCCATCTCTCCAGCCCCCTTTCTGATTTTTATCTCTTTATATATTTCTCGTATTGCTATAGTTATAACTTTGAGCACTATCCGAATAAAAATAGAGTAGGCACTTATCTCAGTGCAAATTTTAGAGAAAATGCTGTTATTCTCCATTGATCATATTAGCTATAGGTTTGTCATATATAGCCGTTAATATTTTATAGGTACTATTATTTTGAGGTTTCTTCTGTCAATTCCTAATTTACTCATGACTTTTATCATGAAGGCATGTTGAAGTTTAGAAAATGCCAGTTCTGTATCTATCAAGATGATCATGTGATCTCTCACTAAGATTATATATATGGTACATTATGTTTATTGATTCGCATATGTTGAAACAACCTTGCACCACTGTGATAAGATCATGATTATGATCATTTTAATGTGTTCTTGGATTTGGCTTGCAAGTATTTGGCTGAGAATTTTTGTATGAAAATTGTTCCATCAAGAACATGGTCTAAGCCGGGCGTGGTGGCGCATGCCTTTAATCTCAGCACTCAGGAGGCAGAGGTAAGAGGATCATTGTGAGTTTGAGGCCACCCTGAGACTACATAGTGAATTCCAGGTCAGCCTGGACTAGACTGAGACCCTACCTCGAAAAACCGAAAAAAAAAAAAAAAAAGAACATGGCCTATCGTTTTCCATTTTTTGCTGTGTCTTTATCTGATTTTGGGAACAGGATAATATTGGCTTCATATAATGAATTTGGTATTTTATATTTTGTGAAACAGTCTGATAAAAATGCTGGTATCAGCTCTTCTTTAAAAGTTTAATCAGGGCTGGAGAGATTGCTCAGTGGTTAAGGCACTTTCCTGAAAAGCCTAACAACCTGTGTTTGATTCCCCAGTATCCATGTAAAGCCAGATAGACAAAGTGTTGCATGCATCTGGAGTTCATTTACAGCAGTTAGAAGCCTAGGTGGATCCACATTCTCTCTCTTTCTCTCTCTCTCTGTCTCTGTCTCTCTCTCTCTTCTTGGAAATAAAATATTATTTTAAAAAGTTTGATAGAACTCAGCAATTAATCCATCTAACTCTGAGCTTTTTTTGTGGGGAGACTTTTGATAATAGCCATAATCTCATTATTTATTTTGTGTCTGTTTAAGTTATTTATATCTTCTAGCTTTAATTTTGGCAGGCCATATACATTTAAAAATATAGCGACTTCTACATTTTCCAGCTTTTTGAAATACAAGTGTTCAAAGTGTTCCCTATTAATAGCCATTTTAACAGGTGTGATGTGATATCTTGCAGTTTTGTTTTGCATAATGCTGATGATTACTTATGCTGATAATTTTTTACTACACCCTTTGGCCCTTTGAACATCTTTAAAGAGATGTCTATTTAAGTCTTTTGTCCATTTTTATTTCTTATTTTTCTTGTTATTTAGTTTCTAATGTATTTAGGATATTAATTCCTCACCACATACATGGTTTGCAATATTTTCTCCCATTCTTCAGGTAGTCTCTTCCTTTGCTTCAAGGAAGCCTTTTCATTTATGCATTTGTCCATTTATCTATTTTTGCTCTCAATGACTGTGTTTTCTGATTAGATCAAAAATAATAAATAATCACAAAGACAATCATTTCCCTGGCCAAAGCTTTTCTCCTGTTTTCTGGTTTCAGGTCTTAAGTTCAAGTCTTTGGAATGGATCTTTGCATATAGTGTGAGATAAAGATTAACTTTCTTTCTTCTGCATGTGGATATTCAGCTTCCTGACTCTAATTATTGAAGAGACTGTTCTTCCCCATTGTGTGTTCTTGGCACTAATAAGGTAGTTCAGTGGTAGAGCATAAGGCACTGGATTCTCTTCCCAGTACCAACCCACTTCCATCAGTTTTTACATGCATGTATTTATTTCTGGGATTTCTGTTTATCAATCCATATGTCTGTTTCATGTTGATTTCTATTACTATATTTCTATTCTATACTATATTCTATACTCTATTTCTATTACTATAACTTTGCAGTATACTTTTAAATGAGTGAATATGGTACCTTCCCAACTTATCTCAATTTCCTTGGCTGTTTTGGATCTTTTGCGTTCCATTTGAATTTTAAGATTTCTTTATCTATTTCTATAAAAATCATTAAAATTTTGATGGGAATTAAATTTCATCTGTGTATTATGTTTAGTAGTATGGACAGTGGAACTGAATTTATAACTCATAAATGATTTCAGATAGATAGAAAGATAGATATAGGTATAGGCAATTAATGTCAACAAGGATGACAAGACAATTTAGCTGAAAGACTCCTGTCAATGAATGGTGTTGAGACTACTGCATATCACATGAAAGCATGAAATTTCTTTTCTATACCACACCATGCACAAATTCTAATTCAAAATAGATCAAAGACCTAAATGTGAAATCTAAAATCATTAAATCCTTAGGAAAACACTGTAGGATGTCTCCATTACCTCAGATTAGGTGGTGGCTCTTGATGTTGACAAGCAACAAAAAATAAATAAGTGGGATTCATAAAATTTAAGATGTTGGCCTTCAATTAAGCAAGTAAAAAAGATAGTGTATAAAATGAGAGATAATAAGATAACCTAATTTAAAAATTATAAAAATGGGAGGACTGATTGTAATGCTATTATACAGACACGAAGTGGCTGTGATATTCATGATCTGATAGTGGCTGATGCTACCTACACAATACCTGCATAATAGGAGGGGAAAATTATGGCATCAAAACCTGAAAAGAAGAAGGGATTTAGTGTAGGAGGGGCTTGGGAGGGAGAAAAGGGGAGGGGCTCATGATCATGGCATGCTGTCTATATTTATGGAAGTTGTCAATAAAAAGTTTAAGAATAAATTTAAAAAATTAAATCACAAAAATCCTGGATTGTGTCTCAGTGGCAAAGTGTTTGCCTAGCATTTGTGAGGATCTAACTCAGTCCCCAACACTAAAAAAATTCCTTTGCAAAGGACCTGAATTGATATTTTTCAAAGAAATTATAAAAATGTTGAAGTACATGTACAGATATGTTCAATGGCATTAGTCATTAGAGAAATTCAAATAAATAAAACACTTCATATAATGAGTTGGTTATAAGCAGTGAATGTTGGAAAGGATATAGAGATACTGGTTTTCTTACACACTCTTGGAAGGAACACAAAATGATGGAGCTCCTTTGGAAAACAGTCCAGTGGTTCTTCAAAAGATTGTACTTAGAATTACCAAGTAAAATAGAAATTTCACTCATATGAAAGTACATATGCACAAAACTTACTGATGTTCAAAGCAGCATTATTCATAAAAACTAGAAAGTAGAAACAAGCTCATCACCTGATGAATAGATAGATAACTGAATATATCTGCAGTAGAATATTGTTTGCAATAAAGTAGGTTATTGATGCATGCTACAACACAGGTGAACACTGAAAATATTATGCTCAGTAAAAGAAGTCAGATGCAAAACACAAATAGGTATGATTCCACTTATTTGAAAGACCCAAACTAGATAAATCTATAGACAGAAAGTATACTGATGGTTGCCTAAGTGATTTAAACGGGAGGTAGCAGTGAAAGGCTGCTAATGTGTATGGGATGTCTTTGGGGAGTGGCCAATGTGTTTTAAACTGATCATGGTGATCATCGCACAGTTCTGTGAGTATATAAATTGTATATCTTAAAGTAGGTAAAGTATGTTAAATGAAATAGGTACACATTTCAATAAAGTGGTTTTCCTTTTAAGTTAAAAAAAAAGTCAAAGCAAAAAACAAGCAACAGCACCAACAACAAATAATCAAAGTACTTTATTGGTAGCTCATGCTGGGACAATGCCCAGCCAATTCTGGATAGTATCAGTAGAAATGTAAGCCTGTTCACCCAGATCATTTATGATGCTCAAAGCAAGGTGAATGAGGCATAGGTAAGACACATGGCATTGCCAAGCACTGACGAAGGAGAGCTGGGGAACATGGGG
The DNA here is from genome assembly GCA_004024765.1 of Zapus hudsonius. Classification (NCBI taxonomy): domain Eukaryota; kingdom Metazoa; phylum Chordata; class Mammalia; order Rodentia; family Dipodidae; genus Zapus; species Zapus hudsonius. Next base: position 14,428 of record PVHP010035150.1, on the reverse strand, counting down.
AATTTGAAGTGAGAAAGTGGTGGAACCCAGGCATCAGCTTTCTCCTCTGCTTTGGAATCCTCCCCCAGCTTCTAGCATTCTTGGGAAAGATGGAGAGGACTTGACAGGTCTGCTCCTAGGGAGTTATGGTAGCTAGCTTTCTGAAACAGTGACAGACACATGAGATAAACTCCTTATGAAACCCATCAAGAGAAAAGGGAGATTTGGGCTCACAGCTCTAACGGTTGATCCATGATGAATCTGACCCATGGCTTTCAGCCACATGGTAATGATGAGAGCTGGTGGCTGAGACACTACTTGCCTCAATACCAGGAAGCAAAAGCGATCCAGGAAAAGGCTGGCGTCCCACGATATCTGTGAAGGGCAGGTCTGACAGTGACCTCGGATCTCCCACCAAGCCCTGACCCTTAAAGCCGCCATCAGCTCACAATGCAGCCTGCAACAAGTAAGCTTTTGTGAGGCATCCGAGATCCAAACTACAGCAGTCACGTAATTGACCACTGGTCCTTCCAGTAGCCTTCCCCCTCCTCGCCTGTGAGGCCTGCTGAGCTGCTCTTAGAGGCTCAAGCTCAAGGATCCAGTCACCCTCCATGAATGCTGCATCTTTAGTGCCTCTGTGGACTGGTTTGTCAGGGAGGCCGCTGAGACAAGGCACCACCAAGGGGCTGTCTTGACACTGGGCATTTGTTCTCTCAGAGGTCAGAAGGCTGGAAATCGTGGTGCCAGCAGGCTGGGTCCTTGGGAGCCATGGAATCCATCCATTTCTCTCTCCTGGCTTCTGGAGACTGCAGGCAGTACTTGGCCTTCCTTAGCTATGGCTCCGGGTTTCTGCAATCTCTGCTTTCCCTGCCACTTGGTGGCATGAATTGTCCATGGACACTATTCAACCCCTGGGAAGAAGTGAATGGAAGCTTCCGTTTTGAGCCTATCCACAATATCACTATACAGAATTAAGTGGTCAGTCGAGTGTTGTCACATAAGAGAACACCAACTATATGCTAAACATCATTTTCTTAAACCCAATAGAAGAATTCTCCAGAGATTAAACCTTTCATGGCTGTATCAATTGCTTTCTCATTGTAGGGACAAAATACTCAATGAGAAGCAGTTTAAGGAAGAAATGTGTTTATTTTTGGCTTGCAGCTTTGGAGGGCAAGTCCATCATGCTAGGGAAAGCCTGGCACAGTGGAAAACTAAGCCACTTCACACCAGCAGAGAAGCCGAGTGTGATGAGTGTCCCATGCTCAGTTAGCTTTGTCCTTTTCTTTAAAACTTATTCATTGTTAAAAAATAGATACGTTGAGAGGGGGTGGGGGAGAATATCCAGAGGCATGGCACCCCTGAGTAATAATATACTAGGGCCAGGAGAACTGGGATGACTCCTAGGCTATCCATGGTCCCCTGCCACAAGGACTGATCCAGACGGCCCACGGAGGAGGATATCCAGCTGATTGGGGATGGGAGACGGGGGCATTGGGGAACTGGGGATAACAACTCATTGTTTGCCCACTAAATAATTTAACTCATTATGGACAATAAAAAAAATTAGATACATTGGATGAGCAAGTCTTGTGATGGTAGCCCCACTCCCCTCCTCCCTGTCCCTAACCCACTTGGGCTCTTCCTCAGTGGGATTGCTGGACCAGACCAGGGGGTAGGGGGTTATGGATTGTATCAGAAGTAGCCAGTTTTTTCTTTGTGTGTTGTTGTTGGGAGGGTCGTCTCTGGATACCCCCCATGGCTCTTATAATCTTTCCACCCCCTCTTCTTCTAAATTCCCTGAGTCGTGGTGGGTGAGTTCTTAAGAGTCTCTGGATTTCTGCTTTGGGCTGTGTTGGGAATCCTCGGCATCTGTCTTCATTACCCTTTCATGGGTTATCTGACTTGCTGTGGAAGTAAGCTTTGTCCTTTTTATACAGCCCAGAAACCCGGCCCATGTGAAGGTTCTGACCACAGTAAGGGTAAATTCTCCCACCTCAACTAATCTAATCTAGAAAATCCATCACAGACGTGACCATAGATTTGCTTTCATCCTGTCAAGGTGGCAACCAGAGATGAACCATCACAATCCACCCCTTGTCAACATGACATTCAAGCATAACAATTTCAAGCCATAATCTTCCACCCTTTGTTCCCACAAGCTCATGGCCATCTCATAATGCAAAATGCATTAAGTTCCAATTTCAAAATGCCCAGTGTCTTTAACAGGTCAAACAGTGTGTAAGTACAAGTTCAAAGTCTTTTTTTAATTACTGTCCATAATTAGATACATTGAGTGAGCAAATAATGAGTTGATATCCCCATTTCCCCAATTTCCTTCCTCCCTGTCCCCAATCAGCTGGATATCCTTCTCCGTGGGCAAACTAGATCAGTCCATGGGGTAGAGGGTTATGGATAGCCTAGGAGTCAAACCCGGTTCCATCCACCTTTTTATGTTGTTACTGAGGGGGGGGAGATGTCTCTGGATATTCTCCTCCACCATGTTGGGCACTGCCTGTTGGCACTGCTACTGAGGGCACAGAGAACAAAGGGCTAAGGATGTATGAGTGAGGTGAAACCCCGATCATTCGGTAGGTAGGCGTTTCCCAGCTCCATCAACCCTGACTCCCAACCCCCATGGGCTAGCCACAGGAACCAGCATTCCCATCTCAGCATGACTGGCAATGGGTATCAGACAAACTTCCTAGTACCCATCCCCTCCGACCGTGGCTAGAATCACGTATTTCCGGCCACTCACGCCCCCAAATTAGGTATTCTCAGGTTATCCATACTCACCTATCCCAGTACAGGCCACTAACTCACCACCTCAACCCAGTTCCACCCCCCTTTGTATGTTGTTACTGAGGGGGGCCATGTCTCTGGGAGTTCTCCCCCACCATGACTCTTACAATCTTTCTGCCCCCTGTTTTGCTCAGTTCCCCAAGTCATAGTGGTTGAGTATTAAGGCTGCTTTATTCTTGAGGTCTTAGGGGTCTCTGTACTTCTGCTTTAGGTTGTATTGAAAATCGTTGGTGTCTGTCTCACTGGCTCATCCTGGGTTGACTGTTTGGCTGTGATTATGGGTCTCTTGCTTATCTCAAAACACAACTGTTTTAAACAAAGTTTGGCTCCACATTTTAAATAGCATTCCTGTGTATATGGATCACAAAAGTAACATCCATTCAAGACAAACTTAGCACCTTACTGCACAGCCAGAGCAAGTTTTTGGCTAACTTCTAAGCCAAGGTTTTATTTATTATGGTTTCTATAGTACCAGAAATTCCTGTCCTTCAAAGCTATCAGCAGAACCTTTAAGGAGACATCTTATTTGGAGCCTTGCCACGAGGGCCAAGAGACTCCTTCTTTCCTTAATTGTTTGTGGTATCTAATTTTGTGCCTGAGTTTTTCATGGCTTAGGCTTTTACTTCCTTTGGAATTTCTTATTATTGCTTTTGTTGCTTAATTATGAAATGTTTTATTCATACAAAAATATACAGACCTGTCACAAACACCTTTGTGTCACCCCAAGGCCTAAACAAATTCTGGTCTTTTACATGTTTTGTCTTTAAGTGAAGAGATATTACAGATTTATTTGGAGCGAGATAAATCCAGATTTTTTTAAAGCATCACACTGAAGTTAAGATTTTAAAACTTAGCTAAGAAAAGTTATGTATTTCTAATTGAGAATTGTAATACATGATCATATTGTAATTTGATTATATTCCCCTCCCATTACTCTCTTTTGTCCCTCGCCACCCACCCCCCCATTCCACTAAGCACCCTCTTCTTCCCAAGTTGTCCTGCTTGGGTTTTGATGTGTCATTCTTTTGTCCTTCTCCATCCATATCAAAATGTTGGTGGGCTCAGTATTTTGCAGTTCTTGTGGGGGTAAAGACATCTCCTTGGAGCTCATGAATGCACCAGTCAGTTCATGGCTGGAGTACAGTGCTCCAGAGTTCTCCTTCCCACCTGTGGCTCTCACATTCTTCCCACCCCTTCTTCTGCATGGTTTCCTGAGACATGATTTTAGCCCTAAGGTCTCAACATTCTCCTATTTATAGAACTTTGTGAGTTTTGAGTCTTATTCTGGGTCAAATGCCATGTTATTAGTTCTTATTTACTTGTAGTCTTTTCCTCCCCAATTCTGTTCTCAGATGTAAAAATACACCCCCACACCTCCATGAGACCATGAATAATTTAGCAAATCTCACGCGACATGATTTATAGGTAGTCTTGTTGAGATCATGCAGAAGCATGTTTGAGATTGCTAAGAGCAAAGCTGTGAGACTCTGGGTTTTCACTGCTGTGAATTCAGTGTTTCAAAAGTGACATGGGGCCAAAGCCTAATGAGCTGATTGACAAAACGAAAAAAGCTGGGAAAGCTCTTGGCATAGAAGTTTGATAAAAGATAAATAAATGCTTTCTAAAGGTATGCTAAGGAAATGTAAAGACCTATGAATCAAATCTCTAGCCTACCTCTTGTGTATTCTTAAGATTTATAGCTTAAGAAGGTAGCTTCTTAAATTGGACAACTCCCAGCCCAGGCTTCTTCATCTAAGAAGTAATAATGTACTATCTTCTGAGTTAGTTTTAGTAACCAGAAATATATTCACAGTGCAAATAACTATAGACTAACACAAATTCTGAATGAAGGAAAGTAAAGAATCTATCAGAGTCCCAACCAAACAGAAAGTACTCCATGAATTGTAGCCCTCAAAAATAATGTGATAAGTGATGGAGAACAATGCTTTCTTCTCTGAAAAAGGAAGCAGGCAGATAATCTAGTAACAGAAGAATGAAAGATGGGGCTAGGCAGCTCTACCCCTGAGCAGGCTTTGTGACTAAGGTGTTGACTAGGTGTTGAGGTCTGGGAAGACACGTGTAACTGGAGGGCCAATGACAATTCTACATGAAACAACCTGTAACAAAACAGGAAGAGGAAATCAACAGAGAGACAGGCCAGAGAGATACCGAGTAAGGAGGAGCGGGCCACAGCAGGAGACTACCAGTCAACTTAGAAACAAGAACATTCCATTGATGTGTAATGACAGAAATCAGGAGGTTGTGGGTGACTTTATCCTAAGTAACTTTCAGCAAACTGAGAGGCAAAAGGAGCATCGATGAGTTGGACAGTGAACGGGAGGTGATGAGCATAGTGTGCACTTTTAGTATTCTTTCTCCAAGTATAATTCGGGGCTGACGGTGTGACTTCTGGCAAGGTACCTGACCAGCATACACAAGGCCATGAGTTTGATCCCCAGGACCACCAACAAACAAGCAAACAAACAAACAAAAATGTGACTGGAATTAGAATTGACAGAAGGGAGATCGGGTGAAGTGTTTTACCCAGTCAGAGGCAGGGCTGAGAAAAGTTTTCTTGTTTATGTCTTGTTTCGTTTCTAGGTTGAATCGGTAGCACCTATTGTCATCTGATAAAGAATCAGAATGAAGATGCCAGTGCACCAGCCAGAGATGAGGTCAGTAACACAGTCGAAGTTCTGAAGAGATGTTAGGATTCCAGACTTGCCTGTGTTGACCCCCTGGGGCACCTCACAGCCAGATGCCTCTACATTGGCAGATAAATATACATAGAGATTCTGGGCTCACTTTCTGCCACCTGTACGTGGCCCTCCTCCCTCTCACTGGACTCACCTTTTCTGCTTTTCTCTGACCTTTTGCTGTACCTTGTATTTCTTTAGTGTGCACTCACCTGTAAGAGCCAACGACTGATTTAGCTTCCCTGGCACCCCGCCACAGCTCTTCCTGGCCACACTGCTACTGTCATGACCATTTTGGCCACTCTTAATAACTGTGTGGCCAAGCCCTCCCTGATGGTCTATATGAAGAAGCAGCACTTCCTAAAGCAGGTCACTAGAGAGTGAGATCACGGCCACAGGGGAAGGGTAGCTTCTGAAGATGGGGGGAAGGAAGGTGCCAGGGGAAGGCTCAGGGGAGGGGCGTTCACATGTCCTTCAGTAATGCACGCTGTCAGAGGGGTTTCACCATGATAATATATTGCATTAAAGCAAAACTTTAGTCTTAAAGCAAAAGATTACAGATTAGAGCAAGATGGCTGAATCACTGATGTATAGATAAATGTTGAATCCTGGAAGGCCACGTGCCAGGCACTGACAGGCTGGTTAACCAGGCCTACCCCTGACCTCACTGGAGCAATCAACAGGGGAGAGTTCTGGCTTGCAAGCGTCTGTGTTCATTAAAGACAGGAACTGAGGTCGCTTTTCAGAAAGGTTGCTGGAACCTAGGAAGAGGCTGGAAAGGAATGACGAAGGTGGGAAGAGCAGCCACAGGGAAGCAGACAGCAGACACATCAGAATATGCCACACAGAGCAGATTCCACGCACTCTTGGATGTTTCCAAATTCAAACCCAAGCACCTCATTCTTAGCCATGCTTCCCTCTTATCCTTCCCACTGAAGACTTTGAGCCAGGGGTATCTTGTTCACATCACCAACCACAATCATCCAGGTCTTTGGGACTAAGTGACGAGATAACTCTTTAGATTGAATGCTACAACTATGTCCTCTGGTGCTGAATGAGGTGCTAACACGGTGCTTACAGAAGCCATTGGGCCCCGCCTTCCAAAAACAACTAAAGGGTAACATCACCAACACACGGACTCTCACTGCATTTAATATATGTAGACAATTACATCTCGGTTAAATTCTTGTAAATTAAAAATGCTCCAGGACTTGTGTTCTTAATCTCAAATGTATATCTCAATATTAAACATCCTCTTTCAAATTTATTTTTTATTTTTGACTTAATTTTTCAAATTTATTTTTGAATTTAATTTTATATAAATTATAAGAGGTTATACTCTTTTATCCCCTCGCCCCAGCTCCATTACCTTGGAGGCACTCAGTGGGGGAATATACATCCTTTTGTAAGAATATATTTTATGAATATTGGAAAATAATTAAAATAAGGCAAGCATCTCTAATATTTTTCTCTCACATAAAGTGTACTTTATCTTCCATATCCATCACAGGTTTGTCTCTACACAGAAAATTCTAAATGCATCTGGAGTTCTCAGTTGAATGGTGTGTCTTCAGGAAAAAGAGAAACAATAGAAAGAAACAGTGATAACAAGTATCTCACTGCTACTTTATGGACAGCTTTGATCTGAGTGTTTCGTGTGCATCTTGCCTCTGCCCTCTATTCATTTCATTTGCTTTTACCAAGCATCTACTCAGCATGGCTTGATGTATTATCGGCTATAAAGAGAGAGGTGGGAAACAAAGGATTTGTTGCTGAATTTTTAATAACACCCTGACATGTTGCACTCACGGAAAGCAAATGATAAATATTTATTGAATTAATTTAAACCAAGCCAGGATCAAGGACATGTGGCTGATGATTGGATATATGTTGCTATGGTAGCAGGTACCAGGGCCACAGACAAGACAAATGAGAAAACGGAAAAAAATGAAAAAAGAAAAATTTTAATTATGGATGCTGCTATAAATATTTACTATTCATCATAGAGAAGGACAATATAAATATTCACTTTCATTATAGATATAGATAACATACATGGCAATAATAGAGTATGGTCATCTTTTTCTTTCTTTTTTTCCTCTTTTTTTTTTTTTTTTTGTTTGGTAGTGCCCCACTCTGGCCCAGGCTGACCTGGAACTCACTGTGTAGTCTCTGGCCACCCTCGAACTCAAAACAATCCTCTACCTCTTCCTTTAGTGCTGGGACTAAAGTAGTGTGCCACCATACCCAGCTAGTATGGTCAAATTTTAATAAATGAGAAATTAAGCTAAATGAAGATAAATTTTATCAGATCTAATGCTTGCATTTAAAATTAATGCCTGGATTTTTCCATCACCTATTCTGATAGTGCTCACTGTGAATGGGGTTAGCAGAAGTCTGAAGGATGATACTCGTATTGAAAAATTAGCTTTTCCATTCAGGTGAGGTCCTCTGGAATCCATGGGAGAAATGCCCCTCCCCTCCCCCCCCCACTAGCTAGTGTATTTGAACATTTGGTTCCCAGGTGATTGACAGTGCTGCTTGGGGAGGCTGTGAACTGGCTGGGACTAGTGGTCAGGACTAGCAGATCCCTGAGCCTGAGCCTTGAGGTTTATAGCCCAGTCCTATTTCTGGCCTTCTCTCTGCTTCTTGGTAGGCAAGCAGCCATGGGGTCATCCTTCTGATATGCTGCACCATTGGCTCACATTAGGAGCCAAAACAAGTCCTTCCTTCTTTCAATTGCTTCTGCCAAATACGTGGTCAGAGAGACAAGAAAACTAATGTAGAAATCTGGTCTGGAAAAATGGGGTCATTGTGTTTCTGGGAGAAACCTGGCATGCAGTTCTCAGGCCTTCTGGATTGATTTGTAAGCTCAAGGAATCCTGCTGATTTTGCCCCTCTTAGCTGGGACTACAGGCACATGCCATTATACATGGGTTCAACATTTCATTAATAAAATTCGTCAGTCATTCATAGCTATGTTCCTTATGTCACAATTCTAAATATTCTTTCCTATCACCATACCATAAAATAACATAGTTTCTTGTCTTTTTTAGTTTAGGAACTTCAGTAATTTATTATTTAGGTTTTTAACTCAGCTGTGATTATTTTTTTATTTATAAAAAGTGTAAGAGGGGTTGGAAGATGGCTCAGCCTGCAAAGCCTAATGACCTGGTTTTAATTTCCCAGTACTCATGTAAAGATGCCCAAAGTGGCACATACATCTGGAGTTCCTTTGCCTTGGCTAGAGTACCTGGTGTGCCCCTTTCTCTCTCTGTTTCTCTCTCTCTCTTTCTTTCTCTCTGCTTGCAAATAAGTAAATAAAAATATTTTAAAAGTCTAATAAATGTATTAAATTTTATTTCTGCCTAAAAGAATAACCAGTTTATAAGAGAGTTATTGAAGAAAAATTTCCTCATTAATCTGCATTAATCTTCTTTCTCTGGGAGCTTTCTCATGTGTCCACTGGGGCTGTTTTCCTGTAGCTGCTGTAAAATCTTATAGTCTTATGATGATGTTAGTTAGAGAAGGTCTTATAAAGTACCTGCCCCTCATCCTGTTTTTCTTTTTAAATGTCTAGATTATTTTTGGCTCTTTGAACATAAAAAGCTTATAATTAGCCTGTAGGTTTTCAAAAATATGTCTATAGAGAACATGATTAGTATCTGATTGGACTAAATAACAGGGAATTGACCTTTTAAAAGCATTGAATTTTCCAGTCAATGAACATAGTCTATCTTTCGGTGTGTTTAAATTTCCCTCAACATTGTTCAGAAAAGTTTTATATGTTTCTCCAGAATGATCTTGCCTATCTTCCATTTGATTCATTACCAAGTATTTGTTTTGTGCTATTTTATTTTTATTTAATTTTATTTTGTAACTGTTGCTGGTATTGTGAGATGTGTACAAACATTGACTTGATTTCGTTTCCAACAAGTTTGATAAACTTTATTGTGATTTCCACTAAATTATCTGATATCTCTTTTAGAGTTAGTTTTGTGAACAAAATCATATCATTTGCAAATAATTTTAGCCTTGCCTCTTCCTTTCTAATTCTAATTTCTATTAATTCTATTTTCCTTTCTTCACATACAAGCTTGCTAAACTGAGAAGAAACTGCTGTGTTGTGAGTAGATGTGCCACAGGATTGCTGCTTTAGTAATGATCAACCTGCAGTAGCTAGCTCATCATAGTAACTGGAGAGGTGAATGTAAAGTGAATACTGTTCAACAAGACTATCATTACAGTGATATCAATGTAATAAAGATTCCAAGATGTGGCAGTGCTATCATACCTTCACAACAGTAAACAAACTGGTTAGGATCATCAGATTTGCCTCGTTAAAATATTCATTCAAGGTTTCTGTTTTGCCCATTGGAAAAATATTAATATGCTGTCTGATTATCTTGAACTAACAAGTAAAACTTTGATGTTAATAACTTCATTCTCACAGTACATTTTTAAGCAGATATTTGCATTTGTGGTACCATTGGAAGAAACAAGGAAAACAAGAAGGAAGAAAAGGAGGGAGGGAGAGAGGGAAGGAGGCAACTGCTCTTTCGACCATTAAATCAAACTTTGACAATTTAATTTCTACAAACATCTTCCATAATTATATTAGTGTTTTAAATTTTAATTATTTTTTTCTAGTATTAACTAGGAAAAGTAAATTTTGTACTTTGGCTATATATATGCATTGTTTATGTGTAGTTTATTATATTTCAAATAATATTATATTTAAAATAGTTTAATCCTCCAGTCCTATGAAGACTATCCCCTTTGAAATGGCCTATCATTTTATTACTTATATTGAAAAAGCTTCATCTCGAGGAGCTAGGAAATTGTCCTATTCTAGGAGAACCTGGCTTTCCTGATCTTAAATCCGGGAGAAAATTCTCATTGTTGGATGCCTCCCTCCTCACATGGGTTTCACTTCCATTAGGGCTCTTTTTAATTTGTTAAAAATTATTATTTTTGACCTCTTTATACATGTATGTAACATATTTTGAGCTTTTCCCCCTCACCCTTCTTCTTTCCCATCATGCCCCTCCTTATTGTCATGATTTTTGATTTAACCCATTGAGTTAAATTAGGGTTGCCCACATGATCATGGGTGGAAGGTTATTTACTGTGGAATGGGCAACTTACCAGTGGTTACACCACTGATGAACCCGAATCCCCTCTCTCAGCAACAGTTAGTTGCCATTAGCTTCTCTAGGAGGTTTGAGGTCTTTTGAATCCTTCCTAATCGATGGTGAAGTATAGACAGGCTTGTCTTGTACAGGAAACCATAGCTGCTGAGTTCCTGAGTGTAATGAGCATGTTGTGTTCAGAAGATAGAATTTTGAAGCCCTCCTCTCTACCTTCCTATTCTATTTTTTTTACACCCCCTCTTCTGTGAGGCTCTCTGAGCCTTGGATGGGGTGTTTTAGATGTCCTATTTGAAGCTAAGGACACAGTATTACCAGCTATGCCTCTCTGCATTAACCACTGCCCATTGAAGTAGGAAACTTCTGTGAGTCCAGAAATACTAATCTATGGAAACAAATGTAGATATGGAGAAGGCTGTTCACTGTTCCCTTTGAACAAGCCCTTCCTCTTGCTGGGGTATGGGCTAAAGCTAATATGGCAATGTCAATGGGTTGCAATGGTTATTTTTACTATCTGCCCATCAATAGAAAAGTCATCCAGAAAAAAATATATATTGGAGGAAATAACTAGTGAAGAGTTTTCTCTAGTTAGAGTATTATGGAAACTTCAGGGAGGAATACACTAGTTTTTAGAGTCTGTTCCATAAACCAGAAACCTAGTATTGAGCAGGGCCCAAGGACTGCATAATGAAGGCCAGTCTGTAATTGACAAAATGCTTGCAGAGCTGATCAGAGACCCTGGGAGTGGTGTTGATTTGCAAGTGAACGTTTCAGTTTGAGTCTCCCTTCTGCCCTTGCAGGGTGGCACTCTGAGGAGGCTGCAGATCTCAGTAGTCAGACAGGAAAGTCTGTGCTTCCTCTGTCATGGGCATTCTGACAGATAGTGGACAGACAGAAATGGAGAAATGGCTTTTCATTTCAAGGGGCTGAAAGAAAGGTGGAGGGGAAGACGGGAACTTATCCCTCTTACATGGTGTTGCCAGGAGAATGGAGAGAGGAAGAAAGGAGAAATGGGAGAATAGAGGGGAAAATAAGAGAGCAGAGGGGAGAGAATAGAACAGAAAGGAGCAAACTAACAAGTGACAGTGACAACATGAAACACTGGGGAGGCTGAGGAGAGACCAGATAGCTCTTCATTGGGGGCATAGAAATGGTACAACTCCATGAAAAAGTTTCCAAGTTGCTTACAAAGTGAAACATGTGACTTCATGTCACCTAGCCTTCAGGTTATGCCCAAAGAAATGAAAATGTATGCTCCTGTAAAAAGTCCACACATGCATGTTCCCAACCACTTTCTCTGAAAACCAAAGTTTGGGATCTACTCAGACATCCTTTGACAGCACGGATCCGAGAACACTACCTCACAATGTGGGGGAGCCAACAGCTGGTGCAGAGATCAACTCTGCCAAATCCCCAGAAGACTGTTCTGCGGGGGGGGGGGGCAACCCCCACAGGATGCATACCATAAAACCTCATTCCTGTAACATTTTTGAAATGACAAAGTTTGAGAAGTGCAAGGCAGCTAGCTGAGTGTGTACTCTGGCCAGGGGTGAGAAGGTGGGGTTGTGCAGGAGGGAGATGGATGTATTTGTAAAAGGACAAGCGAAAGCATGCTTGGAATGTGGGTACTTAACTTGTGCTCTGTGATGGTTAGGATTTATTGTCAACTTGATCTTTTTAATTATCTTGGGTAGGTCTCTGCTCGGACCTGTGAAAGAGGGCCAGCCTCTTTCGCTGTTACAGAACTTCCCCTCAATCTGTAGTTCAATAAATACTTTCCTCCCCCAAATTGTGCCTGGTTTGAAGATTCATCCTAGCAGCGTGTGGCTGACTACGACATGCTCTATGTGAGCCTACCCTCTAAAAACTTGGTACACATCCCAGCCAAAGTGTACACGGAATCCTGTGTGAACCTACACTTATCCCAGGAAATTCAACGGAGGAAAGGTCACTTTGACTGTTCTGTTGAGAATGTATTGGAAACAGTGATTTCTACACTTTAGTGCCTAGGATCTTATTGAAACACAGACTTTGGGGCTCTATTTCCAGAAAACCTCACTGAGCTGGTCCTGAAGGGGCTGAGAGCTTGCCCCCTTTACGAGCTCCCAGGTGATGTTGGCATGATGGTCGAGAAGTTCCTTGTAGCTTTCCTGCATTTTGCTTCCTGTTGAAGGAGAAAGTTATTTATTATCCCCGTTTCTTTCACAAAGCCCTCATTCTATTCTCTCAAGGGGCTTCTGCAAGACCTGGCCTTTTGAAGACTGCATGCTTTGTTTCCAGGACAATCTGAGGGTCTGGTTACCACAGGACTTCCCAAAGGGTGGCCTCTGGCTAAGCAGCACAATATCACTGTGGTGACTGCGAGAAACACATATTTGGGGCTTCATCCTAGAATCAGTGAGAGGGAAGCGGGGTGCCAGCCATCTGTGTTTTAACAAGCACACCCGGTCATTCTTAGGTGTACCAAAGTCTAAGGAGCACAGCATTGGAGAAAGACAGAGAGTATATGAGGGAGACAGAGTGTTTTTTTTTAATATTAGCAGATGAGAGAGTCCTCCTCCTCCTGTTTAAATTCAAAACAGGACATGGCAAAGGATTGGTTGGTTGAAGTGTGGCCTCCTTACTATAGTTAGCATGGTGGCTTATCAACCTTGATGGAGTGCCTGGCCTGTAAATGAGATGGTCAAATCAGCTTAGCCCTGACCCAGCAGGTTGCTCTAACTAACCAATGAGGAGATGAGAAAGCACACAGAAAGAATGAAGCTCATACCTAGCACCAAGAGACAGCTAGCAGCAATGGGCAGGGCCTGCTCTGTGCTGATAAACATACCAGCATGTCGATTTGAGAACAAACTTTACTTGACAGGCATCGGGAGTCCGACTCAGTGAAAGCACAGGACCTTCTGCCTGTGGGCTCTTCCACTCCACATTTGTGAGCTCCACCATCCCAGGACTGCCATGAGGGTTCTGGAATTTGAGAGCAGTATTTGGTTTCTTGGTCTTCTATTCCTAGCTATGATTTTAAATGTGGCTATCAGCATTGAGATCAGCAGTAAGTCACTGGGGACCACAGCTCAAGGCGAGTGTACAAGCGAGTATGTGTTTATTACCAACTCCATGCACATGAATCACCACTGCTCTATTTGTGGATGGGGGAAGATTGCCAGGTAGGTGATCAGCAGTGCCTGGCTTGGCTCTGGGGAGGTCTAGTGCATGTGAAGTTGGAAGAAAGCCACTCACTTGCTGCGCTTGCAAATTAACCAGTAAAATATGGAAAATGATAACACATCCCAACATGGTGTTAGTGAGCTCAAAAACTCTCCTTGGTTGATACTTTCCCCGAGACTTTCTGAAATTTCTCTCCAGCTCCTGACTGTGTAAAGAGATCATAAATATCAAGGAGGGTTGAAACATAATCGATTTATCTTTGGCCATCAGAAGTGCCATGCTTTTGTCCGGAATGGTATCCAGCCCCCAGAAGGCAATTAGTGTAGTGCTGGAAGGCACTGCACAGGCTGCCAGGGGAAACCAATCAACGACAGCTGGAATAAACAGAGACGATTGACACGAAACACATTCTGCGGCCATGAGTAGGCTGACCTCACCTCCTACTGGGAGGGAACAGCGAACCAACAAAGGAGCACTTGGTGTAATGGAGGAGCCTCGGCCTGGGGGAGACAATCAACAGCTTTCAAATTCGACCAATTTTCCACTCAGTGAGGGGGGGGCCCCTGTTTGGAACTAGGGATTCAGGGAGATAGGCACCGGATCCCGTACTTTGGGGCTCCCAAAACAAGATGC
>PVHP010035149.1:0-18673 GCA_004024765.1 Zapus hudsonius | reverse complement strand
GTGGTCCTCGGTGACCCGTTGTCCTCTAGCTCCGCCGGGAGGCTCGCCTGCGCCGGGAGTACCTGTACCGCAAGGCCCGCGAGGATGCGCAGCGGACGGCCCAGGAGAAGAAGGAGAAGGTCCGGCGTGCGCTGGAGGGTGAGCCAGCCCCGGGGCGGGCGGGCGGGAGGAGCCCGAGGTGGGGTCCCCCGTCGCCTCTCCCTTAGCCCTTGCGGGCCTCGAACTCACATCCATCCATTTAAAGTTGGGTGCCATCCAGCCCCGCAGTTTCTTTCTTTTTCTTTTTTTGGTTTTTCGAGGTAGGGTCTCACTCTAGCCCAGGCTCACCTGGAATTCGCTCTGTAGTCTCAGGCTGACCTCATACTCACAGCGATCCCTCCTGCCTCTACTTCCTGAGTGCTGGGATTAAAGGCGTGTATTACCAAGCTTGGCTCTTGTATTTTTTTCAACTGCTATTCCATGTTAGCATTTTTTAAATTTGCTTTATGAGATAGGAGTGTAATTTTGGCTTTTCCCCACATTTTCATATTCATGAAGATTCTTTATCACAGAACTTAATTGAAATTACCATACGCCCATTTTGTTGATTTTTGTGTCCTTGAAGCTTTATCTCATGATGCATCACCCCAGTATGTTTGATCAAATTCACTTTGATGTTTCTAAGTTTTAGTCTTATAAAGTGTGAGTTTATAAAGCATAGTATGTTTGAGTTAGAAAGCATGATTTTGGGCTGGGGGTGGAGCCCAGTAGAGTGTTTGCCTACATTCATGGAGTCTTTCTTGGGCTTATGCTCTAGGCATAAACTGGGTGGGTTAGTATACCTCTGTAATCCCAGCTGGGGAGGTGGAGGCAGGAGAGTCAAAGCTCAGTGTCATCTTCAGCCACCTAATGATATCAATGTCAGCCTGGACTACGTATGCACAATGTCCTGGATCAAAGTTGTGCACAACATGCCCAGCAGTAGTCTTATTTCTAAATAAAGTTGATTTTTGCTTTTTGGTGCTGAGAATCAAACTCAAGGTCTCCTGCATGCAAGCTAGCTGCTACCCGTGATCAATACCCCTCCCTCCAATTATTTAAAAATTTTGTCCTGGCTACAAGAATAATACATGTTGTGATAAAGCATTTTATAAAACAAAGACCCCCAGTAACCACAGGTTTCCAATTCAGATAGAAAGAAGTTGGTAGCCAGGTATGGTGGCACACCCTCTAATTCCAACACCCAGAGGCTGGCAAAACGATGCAATTGGTTTGTCACTCCCTCCTTCCTAGTACTTTTGCATTGCCTCTGCTCGGAAAGAAGTGAGGTGTCTTTTCATCGGGTTTGTGGTGGTACAGGCTGCAGGGTATCATAACATGAGGGATTCCTGCTTCTGTTTCACTTGGTCTCTGTCTTTCCCCTGCAGAAAACCACCTGATTCCCACTGAGTTACGCCGGGAGGCTCTGGCCTTGCAGGGGTCCCTGGAGTTCGATGACGCTGGTGGTGAAGGTAACTACCATGTGGCCCTCCCTAACACTGAACCTACTTTGTTCACTGGACGTCATGTCCTCTTTAGACATGCTGGGCACTCTCCCACCTGACAGCTGTCCATAGCTGCTCCTGGTCCTGTCCCTGGGTGCCCTCCTATTTACAGAGATGGGGCCTGTCTCTGAATGCTTCCTGTTCATTTATACAGTACACAGTAGCTTTCCACTGCCTGCTGGTTTCCTCTCTGCAATGTCTTCTAGGGTAGACTACTGTCTCTAACACCCAGCCTGTCACAGCACCAGATGTCTCAGTCATTCATTTCAACAAATGTGAATGGAATCATAGACATTGTAGGTCTTTATTGTGAGAAAGGAATGGGTCAGAGCAGAATTTTGTGACTCTAGACTGACCCTTCCATTCTCAGTTGCTCCTGAACTTGGCAGCAGTGGGCTGGTGGATCCCCTCTCATCTGTGTGGGGTGGGGGTGAAGGTGTCCTCAGACTTGCCTAGCATTTCACACTCCGAAGACGTCCGTCATGTATACCTCTGGTGCTCCTGACAGGTGTGACCAGTCATGTAGATGATGAATATCGGTGGGCAGGGGTCGAGGATCCCAAGATCATGATCACTACCTCTCGAGACCCCAGTTCTCGCCTGAAGATGTTTGCCAAGGTACCAGTGGGGCAATGAGTAGGGTGTGCCTAGGACCAGTGAGCCCAGTCCTAACAAGACACTGGTCCATGGCAGGAACTGAAGCTAGTGTTCCCGGGCGCCCAGCGCATGAACCGAGGCCGGCATGAGGTTGGAGCGCTAGTGCGAGCCTGTAAAGCCAATGGGGTCACTGACCTCTTGGTTGTCCATGAGCACCGAGGCACACCAGGTGAGGCTTGTGGGAGGGAGAAGGGGCAGTGGGTGTGCCCGTGGCAGATAAAGTTTCTGATAACCTGGTCTCCACAGTGGGGCTCATTGTCAGCCATCTGCCCTTCGGCCCTACCGCTTACTTCACGCTGTGCAACGTGGTCATGCGACATGACATCCCTGACCTGGGCACCATGTCAGAAGCTAAGCCTCACCTCATCACACATGGCTTTTCCTCCCGGCTGGGTAAGCGGGTAAGTCTCCACCCTTGGGAAGAGTCTGGCTGGGGTCAGGCCAGCCATTTGACACTCTCCTTTCCTGTGCCCCAGGTGTCTGACATCCTTCGTTACCTGTTCCCTGTGCCTAAAGATGACAGCCACCGGGTCATCACGTTCGCAAACCAGGACGACTATATCTCATTCCGGTTGGTTCATGGGCTGGGACCCAGGGCATCAATGACCTTATTGTCCCTCATACTAATATGGCTGAGCCACATGCCTGCTTCTGTTTCCCTTCAGGCACCATGTCTACAAGAAGACAGACCACCGCAATGTGGAACTGACCGAGGTTGGGCCTCGCTTTGAGCTGAAGTGTGAGTTTGGGCTTTATTCCATGCCTGGGGCAGTAGAG
Source organism: Zapus hudsonius (assembly GCA_004024765.1). NCBI lineage: Eukaryota > Metazoa > Chordata > Mammalia > Rodentia > Dipodidae > Zapus > Zapus hudsonius. Next base: position 15,716 of record PVHP010035149.1, on the reverse strand, counting down.
GAGGGGGCACACCACTGTGTACGTCATGACATACCTGTCCTCTGCCCTCAGTGTACATGATTCGCCTGGGCACACTAGAGCAGGAGGCCACAGCAGATGTGGAGTGGCGCTGGCATCCCTACACCAACACTGCCCGGAAGAGGGTCTTCCTGAGCGCCGAGTGAACCAGCTGGCCCAACGGGAAGTGGACTTGGAATCTGACGACAAGAGCTTGTCACGGATAGGCCCACCAATCTGAATAAACCTGTCATGCTGGCCGGCTACCTCTAACTGATAGCAATTTGCCCACTGTCGAGCCAAACCTGAAGGATGATGCCTGTGTAGTGTCCTTGGGGAAGCCGTGATGTACTCAGGCCTTCTGTTTCTACGGGCGGTAATCAACCTACTCTGAAGCTGGGTGTGGTGGCACAGGTCCCCATGGGAGTTGGGCTCTATGAGCACCTCCCTGGGTGGGTGTAGGTTTTAAGGCCATCTGTGCCACCAGTTGCAAGCTGACCTAATTTGAGTGTGGGCCATCTCAGTGTCGATCCCTGTGCCCAGCCAGTAAAATCTTCCCTCCTTTTACATAGTGACACCAATAGTCCTACTGTACCTGCCTACCTCTGGCTCAACGATGGGCCTTTCCAACATTACTTGGGAGGGCCAGTGAAATCAGGAGAGGTGGGGTGCCCCTCTCCTCAGTTCTCCCAACATATACCCTCTACCCATTTTTAATTTTTTGAGGAATCTATTTTCCATAATTTGATGACCAATTTCTCTTCCCACCATCAGTGCATAAATTTCTTTTTCACCACATCCTTGCCAACTTACTTTTTTCTTTAAATAATAAACATCCTAACAGATGTGATGTGATGATCTCACAGGATCTTTTTTTAATGACGTGTGCTGCATATTCAGGTTCATGTGTGTAGGAGAGGGAGGTGGGTACATGTGTGCCTGCTTATGGAGGCCAGAGGAAAGTCTTTGGTATCATCCTCAGTAATGAAGTCCACTTTTCTTTTCTTTTGGAGGCAGCCTTGAGGGGAAGCTTCATGATGGCAGGGCAAAGCATGGTACAAGCAAAGACTGGTCATCACTTCTGCCCCAACAGGTGGAAAACAGCCACCAAAGAGTGAGCCAGGCTGTGGCCAGGGGATGCTGGGCTATAATACCACCAGACCACCACCAATATCTCCAGCAAGGCTCTACCTCCCAAATGCCACCAGCTGGGAACATTAAAACACATGAGTTTATGGGCACATTTTTTTCAAATCGCTACAAGGACACATACAAGAACACTATGTGTGAACCAGAAAGTGTCTGGCAGCTGGGTCTTGGGCTGAACAGTAATTTTCTGTTGTTTACAAATTACCCAGTTCATGGTATAGCAGCACAAATTGGGCTAAGAGAGACAATAACCCTTTATCAGATAAATGGTTTGCATGTATTTACCCCATTATATGAGGTATGCAGAGGGTCCTTGAAATAAAGGTGGTGTAAGAAGCATGAAGTGAGACCAGGACAGGGAGGCTTTGCATCTGGAGGTGAAACCCAGCTCACGCTTGGGTATCCAGGGAAGGAAGGGTGATGTTATTGTGGTAAACATTGCATTTCCTCACTGATCATGGTCAGCTGCCCTTTGAGTTCTTGGCTTCATTTTAATTGCAGTGTAGGGTACATTTGGATTTTTTTCCTCTTTTAAAAAAAATTTTTAATTTGCAAGCAGAGAGAGAGAGTGAATGGGTGCACCAGGGCCTGCTGTCACTGCATGCTCCACTTTGTGCATCTATCTGGCTTTACATGGGTACTGAATAATTGAACCTGGGCTGTCAGGCTTTGCAAGCAAGTGCTTTTAACCACTGAGCCATCTCTCCAGTCTCTTCAAGTTAATTTTAAAGTGTAAAAGCAAAACATCCTTACATTTTAATTTTTTAAAATATATATTTGGGAGAGAGAGAGACTGAGTATGAGCATGCCAGGTCTCCTGCCACCACAAATCAACTCCAGACATATGTAACACTTTGTGTATGTGAGTACTGGGGAACCAAACCCTGGCCATCAGGCTTTGCAAGCAAGTAAGCACCCTTAGCTGCTGAACCATCTTTATTTATTTATTTATTTATTTATTTATTTATTTATTTATTTATTGTCCATAATGAGCTACATTATTTAATGGGCAAACAATGAGTTGTTATCCCCAGTTCCTCAATGTCCCTCTTCCCTATCCCCAATCAGCTGGATATCCTCGTCCATGGGCAGTCTGGATCAGTCCTTGGGGCAGGGGACCATGGATAGCCTAGGAGTCAGCCTGGTTCCATCAGCCCTAGTATGTTGTTACTGAGGGGGGCCATGTCTCTGGATATTCTCCCCCACCAAGGCTCTCACAATCTTTCCACCCCCTCTTCTGCTCAGTTTCCTGAGTCATCATGGGTATTAAGGCTGCTTTATTGTTGAGAATTTAGGGGTCTCTGTACTTCTGCTTTAGGTTGTGTTGAAAACCATTGGTGTCTGTCTCACTGGCTTATCCTGTGTTGACTGATTGACTGTGGCTATGGGTCACTTGTTCATCCCGTCATTCTCTGCGGGGTTCTATATGGATCCTCCACCATATATCTGGGGTGGCTCATTCTTTGCCAAGATGTCAGCTATCGGCCTGCAGTTCGTTGGTAGGGTTGGATGAGCCACAACTCTCGCTGCATTCTGAAAGATAACAAACAATCTCCATTGGAGAATGAGATCAGTATAGGTTAACTGAGATACACATTTCTGAATTAGCTAGATTCTACTTTTAGTAGCCTTGCTGTCAATCACTCATACCATCACTCATACCATCTCTCTTTGGCCTAAGAGTCTGGCTCCCAGGGCATATCTCCCTAAGTCCCCAGTTCCAGTAAAGAGCTCCCCTTCATTAAGTGGATTATACGGCTAAATTTATAAGTTGTTGATTGCCTCCCCCAGGCTCCTCCATTGCACAAGTGCTCCTTTCTTGGTTCGCTGTTCTCTCCCAGTAGGAAGTGTGGTCAGCCTACTCATGGCAGCAGACTGTTTCTTTTTTTCCTTTTCTTTTTTTTTTTTTTTTTTTGGTTTTTCGAGGTAGGGTCTCCCTATAGTTTAGGCTGACCTGGAATTCACTATGTAGTCTCAGTGTGGCCTCTAACTCATGGTGATTCTCCTACCTCTGTCTCCCAAGTGCTGGGATTAAAGGTGTGCGCCACCACACCCGGCTCAGACTATTTCTTGCCAGTGGTCTCTGTTTACTCCATCTGTCGTTGACCAGCTTCCCCTGGCACTGCTGAACCATCTTTCCAGCCCATGTTTTTTTTTTTTTTTGTTTGTTTTTCGAGGTAGGGTCTCGCTCTAGTCCAGGCTGACCTGGAATTCACTATGCAGTCTCAGCGTGGCCTTGAATTTATGGCAATCCTTCTACCTCTGCCTCCCGAGTGCTGGGATTAAAGGCATGCGCCACCACACCTGGCTCCCATGTTTTAATTTTTAAAAATTACTTGTTTGAGACCTGGAGAGGTGGCTCAGTAGGTTGAGGCACTGGTTTTCAAAGCCTGACCGCCTGGGTTTGATTTCCCAATACCCATGTAAAGCCATATGCACAAAGTAGCACATGCATTTGGAGTTCATTTGCAGCAGCAGGAGGCCCTGGTGTGCCCATTTTTTCTCGCCCTCCAAGTAAATAAAAATATTAAAATTAGCAGTTCTTAAAAAATATTGAGAGAGGATGGGCACACCAGGGCCTCCTGACACCAAAGCCAAACTCCAAACACATGTGACACTTTGGTCATCTGCCTTTATGTGTGTACTGGGAAATCAAACCCAGACTGACCGTCAGGTTTTGCAAGCAGGTGCATTTAACAATTGTGCATCTCTCTGGCTCCATTCTCATGTTTAAGAACATACAAAGATGTGCACAATGCAAAGTAACTTTTCCATTTTCAAAATCCAACCCTGTGCCCCAGAGATCAATCAGTATTACATTTTAAAACTTAAACCACACTCTGTTTATAGTTGTCCTTAACTCATCTTCCAGGACCCCTCATGGGTACATGAAATGGCAGATTCAAATTATATATTTTTCCTAGGCATGCATAGAGTAATAGAATTTGTAAAATAGACATAGGAAAAGACGAACAGTGATGAAGCAGGTATGGTAAGATTTGTCTTCAGAATACCTCACCGTGCTGTATCCATCTTTGTGATTGAGAGCCTTGGAAGCTGGAGAGGGACTACACATATCAGTTGACTGTCAATCAGAGAGGGGTCATGTTATGCACACCATCCCCAATTTTTTTTTTTTTTGGTGGGGATGTTCACGTGCATGTTCATGTGTGTGGGTGTAGGCTTGTCATGACACCTGTGGAGGTCAGTGGATGGCTTTCAGGTGTTGGTCCTTGCCTTCCACCTTTGGAGCAGAGTCTCTTGCTCATTAATACTCTGTATGTCAGGCATGTTGGGATTACAGATCCCCAGGACAGCATCCAGCTTTTTACATGGGTCCTGGGGATCTGAAATCAGGGACATTTGCATGGCAAACGCTTTATTCACTGAGCCATCTCCCCAGCCCGCCCTCTTTCTAATGATAGCATTAGGATGCTGCAGGTCACTGTTTCACAGTGAACATAACTTGGCATACTTAAGCAAAGACATCTGATGAATGAGTACAAGTAGAGGGAAGTCTTTAATAGGAGAGAGAAGTGTCTGTCTGCTTCTACAGCCACAATCTGGAAATGTTAGTACCTGCTTCCTCGGTATGTACTGGGCCTTATCAAGCTTACTAACCTTGGCTAAACTCTTAAGGGCTCAACATGTCCCCATTTTAGTTTACTTTAAAAAACTGTGACTGGCTGGGCGTGGTGGCGCATGCCTTTAATCCCAGCACTCGGGAGGCAGAGGTAGGAGGATTGCCGTGAGTTCAAGGCCACTGTGAGACTACATAGTGAATTCCAGGTCAGCCTGGGCTAGAGCGAGACCCTACCTCGAAAAGCCAAAAAAAAAAAAAAATTATAACCAAAGTTGTGCACCTTTTCAAGTATGTATTGACCACCTTTGTGAATGTTGTCCATCTTAACTTTCTATCCCAACCTCTAGCCGCTTCACCTCTAGCTGATTGCTGTGAATCTGTGCACAGATGATGGTGCCGATGAGCTGTTCTTGCTGCTTTGGAGCCTTACCCCACTCCCGACGACAGGCCTCCATATGCACATTCGTATGTGTACCCTTGCCACATGCGCACACATGTATGCCCTCCACACATGCCAAAAACAAAAAACATAACATTCAGACCTCCCTTTGGTTGTCCATAATGCCACATGCTCTGCATTCAGGGACCACAGGGGCCTCTGAACTCTACAGCCAGCCTCGGTGAAAATAATGTGGCTGATGGTTCATTTCTAAATAAAGCACACAGAAATGTGTTGAGACTAGGCTAAGATCAGGTGTGGAAGCTGTGGGCCAGCAATAAAGGCCCCCAGATGCTTCCAGTGACACTGTAAGAGGATTTGCCTGAATGTATTTCCCTCAAGGGGAACATCAGGCTGGTGCCCAGGCTCTGCCTTGGAGAGGAGGCCAATCTAGGGGAAAGTTGGCATGCACATTTGAAGGATATAATTTTTTTTTGCAGATTATAGACTTTATTATGACATGTTCAAAAGTACACAGTATCCTGATGCCCAGGCACTAAAGTTGGGGTGAGTGAATCTTCAGGCTGTTGAAGAGCTTGTGATCCACACAGTGATCCTTGCATATAAGAAGTCAAAGAGCTCTTCTGTTTGTGATCGGGAGGACATACACTCATCACATGGCTCCAGCCACTCCCCGGCCTTTACAACTTCTCCATCTGTTTGAATTGCTCTCTCACTGTTGTTAGGGGATCCACTAATTCTTCCTCTTCCTCTATCTTCTTTTTTGGGGTCTCCAGATCCAGTCATCATCATTTGTTTGTCGTCTAATCCCATGTCAGGTTCTGATTCTGGATCAGCAACAGCAGGACTTCACAATCAAGCTATTTTCAGTTTTTTAAGGGTCATCTCTCACTCTCATTCTAGTCCAGGCTGGCCTCAAACTCATGGTGATCCTCCTACCTTCAACTGCTGAATGCTAGGATTCAAGGTATAAGTCAACATGCCTGGCTAGATGTCATTTTTTCAAAAAAAAAGTTAATCTATTTGCAAGGAGAGAGAATGGGCATACTAGGGCTCCTGCCACTGGAAATGAACTCCAGATGCATGCACACCCTGTGGATCTGGCTTTGTGTGGGTTCTGGAGGATGGAACCCTGGGCCAGCAGGCCTTACAAGCAAGCACCTCTAACTCCCCAGCCCCAGCATGCCATTAAAAAAAAAAACTTTTTTAATTTATTTGAGATGAGGGGCAGACAGTGATTATGGGCACACTATGGCCTCCTGCCACTGCAAAGGAGCTCCAGACCTTATGCATCTGGTCCCACGTGGGCACTGGGGAATTGAAGCCAAGCCATCGGCCCTTGTAAGCAAGCACCTTAAACCACCAAGCCATCTTTCCAGCCTCCTGAATGTCATTTGTAAAGCTGGGAACAGGGAATGCCTCTGTCTTAAGATTTTCCCTCTTTAGGACAGGACATAAGGTAGAACTTCAAGGCAAGTCCTAAGGATAGAAACCTGCCTCCAGAAAGATGTGAGCTCTGAGGGGTGGTGGTGGTCAAGTGGTCTTCTACCTGGGCTGGGTTCCTGCTGCCCAGAGATGCTATCCCTTTCCAAGGAAGGTCCAGGAAGAATCCTTGATTCAGAATGCTGAAACCTGGAACCCCTGAGATTTGGGGGAGCTCCTGCTTGCAGCTGGAAAGGGGGGGGGGTGGATGTGCTGTTTTCCAAATGCTACACTTGTGGAAGGGCTTATGGGACAGCTCACAAACCTGAAGGTTTGTGACACAAGCAGTGGGGAGGAAATTCATAATTTCTGCATCCCCTCCTCCACCACACACAAGCTCCCTGGGTGGTGTCTCTTGAATTTTTCCACTGTAGTTCCTTTTTTCCCTTTTCAGCATCAGCTACTCTAGGCTCTTCACAGCACTGTGCAAGCATCCCAAGCACCCACCAGCACCCAGCTCTCAGCTCGAGGGGCTTTGCATCAAGCACTGTGAGCTCAGGAGTGTCTGCTGGTGTCACTGTAGATGAGCAGCGCTAGCAGAGAGACCACCTGCTGTGCTAGCAGGTCCCCTTGTACAAGCACAGCTGGAACTCTGGGAAAAGAGAGTAGACAGGTAGGACTGCTGGGGAGGTCTTTGGGGGTCTTCTTCCCATCCCTCTAACCCAGTCTGAGCTGAGCAGAGAGCAGGCTGAGAGCACTGGATTGTTTGGAGGGGACAACTGAGCATCAGGAGGGCAGGGCAGATGGGTTAAACTACAAAAGGGGTGTGTTGTGGAGTATGTTGAATGCATGGTTAGGAAAATGCCCAAGCCAGCTGGTAGCATGCCTGAGAGTTCACAGGCCATAAGATTATCTGAACAGTTCCTCAGACATGCCTGCACCTTGGATACCAGTCAACCATCAGACAGCCTCTTGGCCAGACAGACTTAGATGAATAGACAGAATTCCAGGAAAACAAGTGGGCAGACTTGGAGAGACAGTGGGCAGAGATGAGGAGACAGACCTGTGATTGATTCTAGTGGAAGACAGAGCCTCTCTGCCAGGTAGACTGGTTATATCCAACCTACCCAGTCAGCCTTCAGCTGGACTGACCTCTTCCACTAGTAAGACAGACTTTAGCCTATGAGAATGATCCCCTCTGTGGGATCCTACTTCTGCGCAGTAGACTCCACTAGTCCTCCCCAGATGGACAAATCTCCAGCCAGCAAAGCAGTCAGTGAGACAGCCTCCCTGCTCATTTATCATCAGAGCTGCCCCATTCCTTCTCAGGGCCCCTTCTCGAATCTACTACCATTCCATAAAGACCTTTTGTGAGCCCTCAATGAGCTCTGCTATGACTGCCATTAGCAACCTCAGGATACAGAGAGAATTCACAACTCCCCAAGAAACCCATGTTTTCTCTGAGCTCCTATATCCCTCTGTAACCCCACTGCCTGAGTCTCCCAACAACCCATGTCTACCCACTAAGCACCAACAACTTCACTGGTGTTCACTTCCAGAACTAAGGAGGGGTTCTCAGTCACTTTCTTAAGTTCTGCCTCCTCTGTTGCTTTCAAGGTCTTTCACTGATACCTTGTCCTAGGTGACAGCGACCTCCCAGTCACTGCCATTCACATTTACTGACCGCCAAAGAATCCACTATCACTGTTCATTCCTTTTTTTTTTTTTTTTGGTTTTTCAAGGTAGGGCTTACTCTAGTCCAGGCTGACCTGTATGTAGTCTCAGGGTGGCCTTGAACTCATGGTGATCCTCCTACCTCTGCCTCCCGAGTGCTGGGATTAAAGGCATGCACCACCACGAACGGCTTCACTGTTCATTCTTGATGACCACTACTGCCTCTGCCCCTTAGGACATAGAGGTATTCACAGTGACCGTGTAATAAACTGGTCTCATTCTTTGATCTTTCAATCACTTAAACAAGGATCACTGAACTAGTGTGTAGGATCCCCCCCCCACAAAATCTGTAACATGAAAATAGTATGCATTTAATGGTTCAATGTCAATGAGCTTTTTTTTTTTATTGGGATACAGACACTTTCATTTGTCCATCTACTGTCTGTGACAACACCTATGAGAGAAGATCCCACCTTCTAGACAGATTCCAGTTCCTCTCTCGCTTTTTAAAAAATATTTTTACTGGGCTGGCGGGATGGCTCAGGAGTTAAGGTTTCAAAGCCAAGATAGCCTGTGTTCTATTCCCCAGAACCCATGTAAAGCAAAATGCACAAAATGGCACATGTGTCTGGAGTTCCTTGGCACACCCATTCTCTCTCTCTTTCCTCTCTCTACTTGAGAATAAATAAATAAAAACATTTAAAAATATTTTTACTTATTTGCGAGAAAGGGCTTTAGGCATTTTTTAGGCCATTGAACTCAGGCAGGCAGACTTTTTGCAAGCAAGGACCTTTAACCACTGAGCCATCTCCTCAACCCTGCTGTCTGACTTTGTCGGTTTGCCCATCCCTAAATTTAAACACGCTGATGCCCCCCCCCAATTAATTAAATTGGCAACCTGTTACCAGTGACTTAAGAAACATTTTCTACACTCAACCTCAAACTGATCTCCACTAAGCCTTCCCATTATGTGCCTTGAAATTTTTCCACCACCTATTGGGTCTGATTACTTATTTATTTATTTATGGTAGGTTCCTTATTTATTTATTTATTTTTAGTAGGTTCCTTGACTTGGGTCCACACTCCAGTTTCCAAGACCCCAAGGGCATGAACCGCAGCTGTCCTCCGACCTCCTAGAAACGGGGGCAGAAAAAAACTTTTAAAAAGTTAAAACCCGTCTTTCACATTGGACTCATTTCCAGTGCCTCAATTCTCGGTTTCCTGGCAAGTTGATGTAGGTTAAAACGATCCTCAAGTTAGGACTGATCGGATCCTGGCGACCTCAGCTTCCTTCTTTCCAGCAGGTTCTAGAAAGACCAGGAACCCTGGAAGCAGAGAAGCGCCAGCTCCCACGCGGTCTTTCCCAAAGCTTGGGTGGCGATCTATATGATTTTTCCCTCGAGGCCTCGCTCCCCTTGACCTCCCGCAGACCCCGCTGCAGCCCACAGACCCGGGTGCAGCCCGCAGCCCCCGCAGCGGCCCGCAGACCGGGTGAGTCCCTTCCAGCGCATCCTGGAGGAGACCTGGCTTCGAAGGTTCTGGGGAGATCAGCCCAGCGGAGATCCGGGTTAGCAACCGGTCCTAGCCGGAGGTGTCCACGGAACCCCTCAGCCCAAGAACCCGGGCGTGTCCCCCTGGCCGTGCCGGGCGGACCAGGACGCTGGGCAGCCGCCGCCCGGAGCCCGCGGGCGAGGCAGGCGAGCGAGCTCCTAACGCCATTGGCCGCGGCGCAGGGCCTCCAGCCGTTGGCGGCTTCCATTGGCTGTCCTGGGCGCAGGCTCCGCCCCCGCGGCGTCCACACCCGCAGGCAGCGCGGACACCTCGGGGCGGCGCGCGGCACCGGCACCATGAGCCGCAGCCTGGACGCGGCGCGGAGCTTCCTGCAGCAGCTGGAGGCCCGGGGCCGCCGGGAGGGGGCGATCCTCACCGGCGAGTTCCGCGTGAGTGACAGCCGCGCGCGCGCGTTCGCGCGTGAGGCTTCCTTCCCCTCGGGGTCCCGGGGAGGTCGCGCCCGCGCTGGCCCGGGCCTCGCTCTCGGCAGGTCCCAGGGGGTGAAGTCCACCGCGGGCAGGGAGGGGCGGGACACGGTCCGATCCACCCCTCGCGGGGCAGGAGCGGCCGGGTGGGGGGACGGCTCACCTGCGCTGCCAGCGCTCCGGCCCTCCACGCCACGCCTGGAGACCTGGGTCACCTCTAGTCCCAGGGAGGAAGTGCCCGGGGCCAGCGGGCAGCGGAAAGAGGAATAGGGAAGCCCTGCCACCGAGAGGGTTCCATTCTGAGCTGAGGTCTTCCAGGACCGTAGCCCAGCGCGGCTTACCTGGCCCCTCAGGCCTCTGCTGCTCTGGTTGAAATGGGGATGCTGAGCCGAATTGTCCTGCGCATTGGACGACGCACACCTTAGCAAGTCTTGGGTGTTCACTTCCTAAGTGCCTTTGTCACCGCTGCCAAAGACTGCGAACTCTACAGTAGGGATACCGCACACTTTGCCAAGTTCATGAGTGCTGAGGATCAGCAGGCTTGCCAAAATAGGCGCAATGAAATATTTAGAATATAATTACGTGGTCCTAATATGCCACCATCATGTACCAAATCCAGAAATATGTGATATGGTATAGACAGAAAAAAATAAGTTAAATGACAACTTATAACTGGGTGTGGCGGAACATATATGTAGTCTCAGTACTTGGGAGGCTGAGGCAGGCTAATTGTGAGTGTAAAGGCAAGCCTAAGCTACAGAGAGACCTTAAGTTACCAAAAGAAAGAAAATTTACACAACCTCATAAAAACAACAAAATAATGTGAATTAGGACCAAAGTTATTCAGTAAGTTCTTAACTATGCAATATGACTCATATATGAAGCATAAATTAAGTCTGAATCTAAATAATTTACAGATGTAAACTACTGTAACATTTAAGAAATACATAAGTATAAAATCTCCTTTATAAAAATGTGCATAAAGATACCTGTGGGGTATGACCATGTGGTCTGGTGAACAGTGTTGAGGGTCCCCTATGTGGAAGGCTGGGTGGGGTAGGTGTTCCCTCCCACTGAGCCTGTATCCGGTGCTCTCCTGCTTTGACTTCCCATCTGTGTAACAGAAATACCAGTAGTGGTACTTACTGCAGGAGGGTGTCCACGGGGACTCCAGTGACCTGATTGACATAAGCAGTGCACTTTGGAATGGTGCCCCCACACAATGATGATTTGGTAGATGGCATTTATTATTGTGATTATAAACGCATGGCGATGAAAGCAATACCCTATTCACTAATCATAACACTATACCAGTAATAAATTACCTGTTGCGTCTTGTTAGAAAAGTAATGTTTTGTATTATAATTCATATGCATAGTATATTGCCATATATCATATCTTCTATTAATTCATATTTTATTACAGTACAGTTTAACAGATTTAAGTGTGCAGGGGCTGAGAGGTCTGACTTCTGATGGGATCTTATTTGGTAGGCTGTCAACTACCACTGTGCATTGACATCAATAACAGTGCCCACACAGTAGGGTGACAGTATGCCCTTGGCACTGAGCCTGGCTCTGGGCTATAGTTACTTTATCATTATTATTATCCAGGTCTGCACTCATCCCCAACACACACACACACACACACACACACACACACACACACACACACACTCACTCATTAGAGGCCTCACTGTCCCAGGGCTCTGACCTGGCTTTTTCTTCCTCTCTGCCCTGTTGTTTGCTCTCTCTCATGGTGCCATCCACCAGGACATCCTGGCCCGCTCAGAAGCCTGGAAGACTGGCAGCATGTGCTCCACTAAGGCTGGCAGTCATCCAGAGAACGTGAAGAAGAACCGATACAAAGATGTGGTGCCTTGTAAGTAAGTCACTGGGGTTCATCTCAGTCAATGCCAATTGCTTGAACACCCCTGGGCTGCAGTACGCAGTCCGGGATCACTCTGCCCCTGCCGCCCAGGAGAGCACCTGGGTGGATCCCTGAGGGTGTTTTGTCCAGCTGCTGGCTTTCTGTCAAAGCCTCACACCCTTGTTGCTATAGGGGAAATATCTCTGAAAAGGTCACTCCAACGCCAGCATGAGTGAAAGTAGAGGAGTTATTGTTATTATTTTTTTTAACCTGGGGTCTGGAGTGGGATCTCTCCCAAAAAGCTCCTGCCACGAGCTGAGTTTGATTTTCGTTTAATAGTTTTTAGCAAGAAGGCGTGGCTAGCAAGCAAAGCTATGGTTTCCAGCAGACATGACAGTTAGCAGGAGCGATCAACACAAAGAAGTGGCTTCAAGGGGAAAATTCAAAACTGAGTACATGGCAATCATATACTTTCAAAAAGCCTCAAAACAACATACATAAAGTTTCAAAACACACTTGACAGTTCAGTGGCCAGGTCAACCCCCAGTGAGCCTCTCTCCGGAAAGTTTCCCCTCTGTGGTTTACTATCTGTTGCTGGACAAAGAGAAGTTTAACTTCCAAGCAGTCAGTGTTTACAATGAATCGATAGAACAATACTTAACATTTAGCCTTTTTCTACCCACAATGCTACCAAACTGCACGTTTTTTCATATGCCGGCAGATGATGACACACGAGTGATTCTCTCCCTGCTCCAGGAGGGACATGGAGACTACATCAATGCCAACTTCATCCGGGTCAGGCTAGTAGTCCAGGAGAGGGTGGTCTGGGGGCGGGGAAGGTCAGTGGGGGGAATCTCATTAGTGAATGCACCTTCCCTAGGGTGCAGATGGAAGCCAGGCCTACATCGCCACACAAGGACCCCTGCCTCACACTCTACTAGACTTCTGGCGTCTGGTGTGGGAGTTTGGGGTCAAGGTCAGGTTTGAGGGATGAGGGATGGGGAGCAGAGGCAAGGTTCTGAGTCCTTCCTCCTTCCCGTTTCTCTTAATTCAAATCACCTCCCTCTCCCTTGGCCCTCTATTTAGGTGATCGTGATGGCTTGCCAGGAGACAGAGAATGGTCGGGTATGTGTCCTCAGTCTCCCACAATGCCAGGCTTGTGTGGGGAGGAGGGAGAAGGAATCCTGCTAGCTCCTTCCTGTGCCTAGGTCCTTGGGGCCAAGTTCTTAGCTGACCCCACTGCAGCTCTGCTAAAGCCATCTGTCCCCATTCTGTCCTAACCTTTTTCTTCATGGGGCTTCCTCCCCCATTGTTGGACAGCCCTTCTCCTACTGGGCTTTCCACTAGCCGCATCTTGGAGCAAAGGCCCTCTACTGACCTGTCCTCAGCTCCCATCTTTCTCCATCTCTCTGCTTATTCTCATCTCCCTCTATCCCTGCTGAGCCTTGCCTTTTCCCTCCGCCTGGGCCTTCTTCCCTTGCCCACCTTGTCACCTTCCTCAGGCTTTTACCTGTCTATCTACATCATGCTGGACCTTCACATAATCTTACTCCCAACACTCCTGCCCTCTTTCCCTTGTCTTTCCTTCCCAGTTCTTACCAACTTCCAACGTTCCAGGTAATTCTAAACATGCAGCAACCCCACAATACTATTGGTACATGGCACGATTATTTTTGCTTATTTATTTATTTGTAAACAGAGAGAGAAGAGAGACAGAGAGAATGGGTGTGTCAGGCTTCCAGCCTCTGTAAGCAGACTCCAGATGCATGTGCCACTGTGTGCATCTGGTTTTATGTGGGTACTAGGGAATCGAACTTGGGTCATTTGGCTCTTGGGGCAAGGTGCCTTAGCCGGTGAGCCATCCCTCCAGCCTTGTTTTTGCTTTTAAAAAAATATTTTATTTAAGCCGGCAGTGTGGTGCATACCTTTAAAGAGCAAATGAATGATTTGGAGAATGGGCTTGCCAGGGCCTCCACTTTGTGCACCTGATTTTACGTGGGTACTGGGGATTGAATCTAGGTCTTTAGGCTCTGTAGGTAAGCACCTTAATCACTGAGCCCTCTTTTTGTTTTTTTAAATATCTTTTTAAAGCCACTTTACTGGGATACAATTAATCTGTTTAGCCTCGCATGGCAGCTCACTCCTGTAATTCCAGGTACCTTGGGAGGCTGAAGTAGAAGGATGGAAAGATTGAGGTCAGGCTGTACAATTTAGGGAGACCATCTCAAAAACCAAACAACTGACTCATGTAACGTGTATACCCCAATTGTTTTTAGCATATTCTTTAGTTATGTGCCAGAAATGTTACATTTTCATCACCCCATTAATAGCCATTTCCCACGTATAGATAGATCCCTTGGCAACCCCTTATCTACTCTTGGTCAGACTTGCCTACTCTAGATGTTTCACATAAAATGGAATCATGCAGTAGGTGGTCTTTGTGACTGGTTCTTTTCCTTGGGGTTTTCAAGGGTCACGTATGCTCTTTTCGCTGCTAGCAATACCCCATTGCATGCATCTGCTTCATCTTCATTAAGCAGTTTGTAGTGCTTGGGTTATTAGGAACTGTTGGGCTATTATGAATGACCCTGCTGTGAACATATGTAAGTCTCTGTGTGGACATATGCTTTCATTTCTCTTAACTGTGTACTGAGTAGAATTGCTGGGTCACAGGGGAACTCTATTTTTAACATTTTGAGGAAGTGACAAACTGTTTCCCATAGTAGCTATATCAGTTTACATTCCCACCAACAATGTATGACAACTCCAGTTTCTTTACATCCTCACCAACATTTATTATTCTATGCCTTTTAAAATTATAGTCACCCATGGGAATGTAAAGTAATATCTCAGTAGGTCTTTTAAAAACTCATGGTGGAGCACACCTTTAATCCCAGCACTTGGGAGGCAGAAGTAGGAGGATCGCTGTGAGTTTGAGGCACCTGAGATTACATAGTGAATTCCAGGTCAGCCTAGGCTAGAG
This sequence comes from Zapus hudsonius, assembly GCA_004024765.1. Taxonomy (NCBI): domain Eukaryota; kingdom Metazoa; phylum Chordata; class Mammalia; order Rodentia; family Dipodidae; genus Zapus; species Zapus hudsonius. The sequence continues at coordinate 663 of PVHP010035149.1, read as the reverse complement.
AGACCTACCTCAAAAACAAAACAAAACAACAACAAAAAACAAATAAAAAACAAACACCTCATGGTAGGGGCTAAGAAGATTGCTTAGCAGTTAAAGGCACTTGTTTGCAAAGCCTACTGGCCTGGGTCCAGTTCCTAAGCCACCTATGTAAGCCAGATGCAAAAAGTGGTGTGAGCCTTTGGTATTTGTTTGCAGAGGCAAGAAGCCATGGTTTCCCTCTGCCCCATATGTGCAAATAATAAATAAATAAATATTTTTAAAAAATTCATGGGGTTGGTGTGGTGGCACACACTTCCCTTCCCCAGACCAGCCACCAGTCAGTCTGCCTCTATTGATTTGCCTATTCTAGTTCAACCTCAGAAATGGAATCATTGAATCTTGTCCTTTGTTCTCTAGTTTCTTTTGCTTCATGTTTTCAAGGCTCATCCACAGTGTAGTATTTATCAGAAAGTTATTCTTTTTTAAGACTGAATACTTCATTTTATGCATCACATTTTGTTTCCCCATTCATCTGTTGATGGACTTTGGGTGTTTCTACCTTTTGACTGTTGTGGGGAATGCTGCTTATACACACGGTTGAACATCTGTTTTCAGTTTTTTAAAAAAATATTTACTTATGAGAGAGAGAGAGAGAGAGAGAGAGAGAGAGAGAGAGAGAGAGAG
>PVHP010035148.1:0-18653 GCA_004024765.1 Zapus hudsonius | reverse complement strand
GTGTGTGTGTGTGTGTGTGTGTGTGTGTGTGTGTACAATGGCTTCTTGCCTCCTGAACTACTTGTCTTTCCTGCTTTGACATGCATACCATGGTCTGTAAGTAATAGCAACAGGACACCCCAGTTCTCACCCAGACTCCTCTGAATGCCTCCTTTGCTGACTGCCCAAATATTTCCATTATCCCAATTAACCACACCCAGCACTCCCAGACCGGCCTTCTGCCCTGGCTGTGGTGACTGGTTTTAATGGCCATCCCGTGGCGTGGGTAGCATACAGCCTCATCCTCCATGTCATTTTCACTCTGTGGCCAGTACCTGCTTTGTGTGTGTGTTCATGTGAGTGCAGGCACACGTGTGTCATGCTGTTTGTGTGGAGCTCAGAGGACATCAGGTAACAGCCTTCACCTTCCACCTTGTTTGCGGCACATTCATCAGGAAGGCTTAGGGTGCCTATTCATTCCTCTGCCCTCTCCATTCCTTTCACAAATAAGTAAATAAATACATAAATACTTTTTTCCATATTTATTGTCAAGAATTAGATACATTGCATGAGCAAGTCTTATGATGGTACCCCCATTTCCCTCCTCCCTGGTCCCAACCCACTGGGGGACCTCCTCAGTGGGCTTGCTAGACCAGTCCAAGGGATAGGGGGTTAAGGATTGTGAGAGAGGTAGCCAGGTTTTTTTTTTTTTTTTTTTTTTTGGTGTGTGTGTGTGTGTTGTTGTTGTTGCTGCTGCTGCTGCTGAGGGGGCCGATGGCTCTGGGTATTCTCCCCCACCGTGGCTCTTATAATCTTTCCACTCCCATCTTCCACTCAGGTCCCTGTCATGCTGGGTGAGTTTTAGGTCTTCTTCGCTGTTGAGGTCGGAAGAGTCTCTGGATTTCTGTTTTGGATTGTGTTGGACATCCTCAGTGTCTGTCTCCATAATCCTTTCCCAGGTTATCTGACTTGCTGTGGAGGTAGCTCTCTTGTTCATTTTGCTACTTCCTCAAAGGATTTGTTTGGGCCCGAGATCATAAGTTAGAGGTGGTTCATCTCCTGCCTGGGTGACAGGTAACATCTCTGGTCCTGTTGGTGGGATTGGGTTGTCTATGGTTTCTTAACCCATTGGCTTCTTAAGCATACAATCAGAATCTCCAAAGGACAGTGAGATCAGTATAGGTTAAATGAGACAAATGTTAATTTGGTGAGATTCTAATGGGTGTAGCCTCTCTGTAGATCTCTGATTAGTGGGGGTTTCCCCTTGGAGTCCAGGTTATTGGTCTTCATATGGGTTTACCACAGATCCCAGTTCCAGTTAAGGGTTACTTGCCACTGAGCAGCTCTCTTAGCCAATTAGCAAGCCATTGATTACCCACCTAGGTTTAGTGCCACTATTGCACAGATGAGCACTTCTTAGCTCTCTACCATATAGCAGTGTCTTCAGTATTCTCTTAGCATCATTCAGTGTTGCATATCAGTGACCTCTGCATTCTCAGAATCTTTGGTTAATTTCCCCTGGCAGCTCATGCAATGCCTTCCAGCACTACACATGCTAATATCTGGGTGCTGGTTACCTTCTGGATTAAGCAGGGTCTCTTGGTGTTGTGTGATGACAGTCTGTGGTACCTTTAGCAATAGGGTCTTACTTTTTGCCTGGGGCTGGTACTCAAGAGGTTTGACATAAGCCTGTCTTATTTTGGGAACCTCGTGGGTCTCTTCCATCAACAGCTCTGTGTGGGAAGTAACCAATGACTGAGACAGGGAGTTATAGGCCAGAGCAATTTATCTTGAGGTTATGCTACCTCCTACTCTATTCTTTAAAAAAATCTACTTTCTAACCTTTACTGTTTGTCCATTAAGTTCAAAAATTCAAGGCCAGGACACTCATTGATTCTTATTCCCCTTTCTCCAAACCAATTCCTATAACCAATAGAGGGATAACATTTAATTCTCCACATAGAAGATTCTTCTGCTCCCTGGGTACAGAATTACATTGCCTAGAAAACTCTTTGATGAGTTGCTTTTGGTGAAGGGATGGGTGAGAGGGCAACATTTGTAAGAGTTAATTAAGTTTGTATAAGAGGAACCTTCTAAGTAGGAATGATCTGCTATTACAGTACTCTTCTGTTGGCCAGGCTTTTCCACTCAATTGCCTAATGCTCTAATGAGGTTGGGAGTAACTGTGGAAAGACAGAGTAGAAAAAGCAGCTGGCGCCTAGAATGGAAATTTCTCAAAATTAGAAGCATGTTTAAAGAGGGACTTTTTTGAGTCTTGCCATGCCAGATACACTCACTGTACACTCTTTTACTGTCTCTCTGCAAAGCCTTTACTATGAAACCTGTTTCTTACCTATCGGCTGTGATTGTGATTAACTAAATGAAATGCTCAATTCATTATAATACTTTCCTACTTAAATATTCCTAATTGTTTTCTGTTGTTCAGATAATTAAATACAATCATACCCTATTAAAGCACTACTAAAAGTGTACTTAACAAATAATTAATACACAATTTGCTAAGTGTAAATCCCTTAAATACCCAGGAGACCATCACCAAAGTTAAGATAGTGAATTTACATACCTCTTCCCAAATTTTCCTTGGGCTCTTTGATACTTCTACCCTCTTCTCCTTCCTACTCTCAGGTCATTTCCTATTACTATAGATTTATGTACAGATTCTAGAATTTTTTATAATGTAACCATAAGATGTGCACTCCTTAATAGAAGTTTTGAGCAATTTGAATAAGGTCTCTCTCTCTCTCTCTCTCTCTCTCTCTCTCTCTCTCTCTCTCTCTCTCTCTCTCTCTGTCAATTTATTGGGTCTATGAATTGAAATGTTTTCTGTTCTTTGATTTTGCCTTTTTTAAATTAAATGAGAACTTTATGAACATATTGGTCATATTCCCATTGGGTTATACTCTTATGTTGCCTCTCCCCTCTCCCATCTACGGAGGGCCCTCCTCAGTGGGGTTATGAATATTCACTGTGGGGTCACGAATGCTACAGTCAGTCTCTGTAAGGGGCACAATGCTTCACCATCCCATGATGCCTACATTCTTTCTGCCCCTCTTCTGCAATGTTTCCTGAGCCTTAGAGGGCATGATGTAAGGTTCCTTGAGCCTTGAGCTCAGTGGCCTCTGATTTTCTGCTGTGATATGCTTTGAGTCTCCTCAATGTCTATCACAATCTCTCTGGAGGAGGTTCTCAGGCTAGCTATGAGAGCAGCACTCATATTTAATCCACCATTCCTCCGTGGCATTTCCTGTGCTCTTCGGGGTGTGGTAGAGATGACTGGTCTCCTGCTAGGCACTCAGCTTTCTTTTCTTGTGGTCTCCCTGGTACTCACTGCTATCTGTAAAAAGCAGATTTTCTAGCCAAGAGTGAGATAAACATGGATTAAAGGGGAATAACATAGATATTTCAAAGACTTTTGGATGAGCATACCTTTTTATTTTAAGCCTAAGAACAGTGGAAGCTCCCCTCTAGGGTCTATGACTTTTCAAGCCATAGGCTTGGGAGTTGGCTCTCAGTAGGAGGTATGAATTCCCTCCCACTGAGCAGACTCATATCCAATCAGAGAGCAGCTGATTACCACCCCCTTAGCCTGCATGTCACTAATGTACCAGTATGTATATCTTGCCTGGCTGGTTGATTTTGTAGATTGCAAGGGACACTGTTCACACTATTAATGACCATTAACCGCCAGCAGCTTGCAGAGCCCTTTCCAGCACTATGAGAGCTCCAGAATGATTTCTCAATGTCCTGTGGCCTGTCATATTGTTAGCGATAAAAGATCTTCCTGTTTAGATCTGGTGGTTAACCAAGTGCTTTGACAATGGTGTGCTTTTTTTTTTTTTTTCCTGTAGTCTAACCTGGCCTCAAACTCACCCCAGACTGGCATTGAAATTATATAGTCCAAATGCTGAGATTACAAGTATGAGCCTTCATACCTGTAGAGTAGAATTTATAATTTTTCATTTAGAAAATTTTAACAATAAATTGTTCTGGTTTTATGCTTTTCTTCCCATTGATCTTTTTTTTTGTTTTTTTTTGGGGGGTGCATAATTCCATATATATTAAAGCCCCTTTCACCACTCTAGAACTGATGGATTATCTGTTTGTTTTAAAAACTATTTTTTGTCTCTATATTTCACATTCACTTGTGTTTATTGCTATGCAATCTAATTTAAATTTTGTTTTTCTGCATTGTAAAATCCATTGTTCATCTTACCAAGTACATTTTTCATGTTCCACGTTGTAATTTTTCATCTCCATTAGTTTGATTTGGTGCTTTACAATACATCCATGTCTATACTTAGCACATTCGATCTTTCCTCTCTCCCTTCTTGAACATATGGGAAAGTTATAAATACTGTCTTAATATCTTTGCCTTTTAATTCTCACATTAGTGTCAGTTCTGGGTCAGTTTGATCAATTTACTTTTTTTCCTTTTTTAATTATATTTTTCTCCTTTACATTTGTTGTTGGGTAAATTTTTATTACATTTACCCATTGATATTTTCTTTTGTTTTTGGAACTTTTATATTCCTATAAAGATTCTTGGGCTCTGTTTTAGAACACAGTAATTTTTTGGTGAGCAATCTAATTCTTTTGTGTCTGGCTTTAAAGATTTGTTGGGTGGGATCCAAGCAGCATTCAGTTCAGGGGTAACTGTTCTCTAAAGTAAATCAAAGTGCTTATGAGTCCACTACCCAACATCCCATGGATTTTGAAGGGTTTCTAGTCACATAGATGCTATTCTTGGCCCTATGTGAAATCCAATGACTCTTCTCTTTAATGTTTTGTGTAGCTACTTTCTCAGGGCCAGATAGGCTTCCATCTGTGAGCTGATTGATTCTGAGAGCCAAAGGTTCACAAGATCTTTCTCTTTTCAGTTCTCTCTTCTCCCATATACTCAGTCCTGTGAATTCTACTTACTTTATTCTCCACACACTAATGTCTCTTCAACAAAAGAAGTTTACTGGTCTCTCTGGATTTTGCTTCTCTTTACCATTCTCTCAGAAGATATGCTTAGGCAATCACAAAGCTCATCTCTTTTTTTTTCTTTTCTGACCTTTGTTGTCTGGTGCATAATGCTTACACATTGTTGATTTATATATTTTGTCACATTCATTTTGATTGGAAGTAAACAAGTAATTATTTCAAAGTAAAATGCTATTACATTTATCTCAAATCTATTATGAGTGTTTCACCAATACTATTTTAAAGCTAGCTCCTAAAATCCACTTGTTAAATATTGAGGGAATTTGTGAACTAGCTGTTAAACTGTTGATAGCTTGAATCTGGCCTGATTGCAATATTTATATTCATGAAATTTGCCAAAGCTTTAAGTGAAGCTTTTTCCTTTTTTAACCTCCTCCCCTAAGGAGCTAGTCTAGTCTTACCAATACCATCTGTACTAGTTTTCATTTTGACTGAAAGATATCTTTTAACTCTTTGTGGACAATGTTTTGTATATTTTATGCCTGACTTAATGTCAAATATTGTAATGTTTATGTCAGAGCAGTACTTGCAGCCCGTAAAAGAGGTCTGAAATTTTTTGTGCATCATAGATTATATGGACACTGTGATATTTTCAACTTTTGCTTTGGAGCTTTAAAAGCTTTCTCTAGGGCTGGAGAGATGGCTCAGCGGTTAAGGCACTTGCCTCTAGTGCCTAAGGCCCAGGGTTCAATTCCCCAGTACCCACATATGCCAGACCCACAAGGTGGTGGCCCTGGTGCTCTCTCTCTCTCTCTCTCTCTCTCTCTCTCTCTCTCTCTCTCTCTCTCTCTCTCTGCTTGAAAATGAATAAATAAAATATTTAAAAAAATAAAAAATAAAAGCTTTCTCTAGAAAACCTTTAGTTTATAGTTAATTTGCCCATGACCAAAGTCATGCATTCTGTTCAGTGCCTGCTATGTGAGAAGGTCTCTCTACTCTGCCTGATGGAAACTCGGTCTATTCCTAGCTCTGTGGGAAGTCTGAGATGGCCACTCTCAGTGGTCATTCCCAGGCTCTGGGCAGTGTCCTCACATGCAGCTAAAGACTCTGTGAAAGTATTGTGCAGATCCAGGGCTCTTATTTGGAGTCCACTCCTCGATGCTGCTCTTTCTTGGAATTTTAGCCACTTGGCTTCTTTGACCTCCAGGCTCAAATCTGTTTAACTGAGAGAGACTGCTCACTCTGGGTTTCCCTTCATGCAAGTTTTCCGCCATGCTGCCTGGAAACAATATCATTTCTGCAGGCTGGGCCTTCACAAGGAATTCTGCATTTGTTGCACTTCTGCCAGGAATCTGTACCAAATGTTGTCCAATGTCTATAAGCCAGGCTACTTAACACTCTCCTGTCTTTGCAGATTCTAGAAACACCTGCAAAGCCCAGTGCATACCTCTCTCCTATCTCCAAGGAGAGAAGCATCTCATCCCTTACTGTTTATCCACTTCTACATTTCTTTCTCTGGCTTTCTTAGGCCTCATCCATATTTACAGGCCCTTGTAATTGTATTGGGCACACTAGATAATTCTGGCTATTATTCCTCTTTTAAAGGCACCAAGTAAGGAGTCTTTATGTCATCTATAGCCTTATGTGTCCCTTGCCATGTAATCTAGAAAATGCTCAAGTTCTGGGGATTTAGGTTTGATATCTTTGAGACACATTATTCCACTCATTACATGACATTTCTAATAAGCAGCATGACAAGGAAGATATATGCCCTTGTCATGCTCACCTGGCTAATAATTACAATTCTCTTCTTCCCCCAGAATTCTAGAAGGACATTATTGTACTATATTTTCTGGTTCCATAATGGAACACCATAGACTGGTGGTTTATAATGTACAGGAATGTATTGGCTTTTGATTGCAGAGGTTGGCCAGTTCAAAAATGTTAGTCTGATATCTGCAGAGAGTTTTCTTGCTGTGCTATTATTATATTGTATAAGGGCAAAGAGAAGAAGGGAGGGGGTGTGTGTGTGAGAAAGAGCGAGAGAAGAACTTGCTCCCACAATAATGGCATTAATCCATTCTTTAAGGGCTACCTCTAATGGACTAATGACTATTCAAAAGTCTAACATCTTAGCTGTTGTAATAGCAGATTAAGTTTCTAATGTGTAGTTTCTGGAGGACAAATTCAAGCCACAGCAGGTATGTGAAATTCAGAAATACCACTCATTGATTCTCTACTTCTTTCTGCCTGCTGTGGTAATTTTTAACTCTTGTGGGGAACAAAGAAATTACACAAGTACTTTACAAATGCATTATAGAGATGTAGGTAGAGGTTTTTAAATGATGAAGAAGAGTTAAACCATATCTGTTCTCTTCCTATATGAAGCTTTATTCTGTTTAGAGTAGTGTGAAGAAAAAAAACCTGAAGACTGTAGCCAAAGTATTTGAAAGGAGGCTTGCTAGAAGAGTGGGCTTTAGTTCTGAATGCCCAGATGGTAAGGAGAGATCAGCGGCGAAGCTGGTGTCTAGTAATCTAGGCTGATGCACCACATCTCCTTATCTGGGCCAGATCCTTCTTGTCTGGAGATATGTAGCCACAGAGCTCAAGAATCACATCCCTACCCCTATTTTAATAGATGAATGACTTAAATGATCGAATGGATAAGCAGTGTTGCAGATGGTGATAGAGAGGGAGAAGAAATGTTTATTCTAAGGCATTAGCCATATGGAAAGATCTTCAAGCTGGAATTTTGACAAAGATGAGGACTTGGGAGCCAGCTGGCTATTCTGATCTGATAGGTCTCCTCACCCTCCAACCTGCTGTGCTGTGCTGAAAAAGGAAGATTACACTGCTTTGCACACTTGACAATGACTCAGCCAGCGTGGCCCATGACTTACATCAGGTCTCATGGGCAATGCTGGCATGTAAGCCTGCTAGCTAAATGAAAACATGATCCAGTGTCATGGAGAGCAAGAACAGTCCTCTCTTTCCTCTGTCTGCTGCCACCCATCCTTTCCTCCAGGTCTCTTTCTCAATCAAACTTAACTGCAGAAATGCCAGGAGTAGCCAGGCATGATGGCACAAAATCCCAACACTCAGGGGGCAGAAATAGGAGTTTCACGAAAGTGAAATAGTGAGTTCAAGGCCACCCTGAGACAATATAATGAATTCCGGGTCAGCCTTGGGTAGAGCAAGACCCTACTGGAAAAGCCGAACAATAGAGAAATGGGCAAAAGGCAGCGCTCCTCTGTGTGTGCATGTCATGTCGGGCCCACTCCCAAAATCCTGACGTGCATAGATACTATGCTAAGCTCTATTGACAAATAAACTCACACTGAGCAGTTATGAGACACCATAGGCTTCTTTAGTTGCCTTTAGCTATTTTCCATCCTATTTTCTAAATGCTCACTGAGTACACTTGTTTCCTCATTCAAATAAATATTATAAGAGGACTAATTATGTTTGGAAACCAAAAAAGCAAAGCACACCCTTCATAAACACAGTGCACGCATATGCAAACTGGTGAAATGAGCTACAGCTGAAACTGGGAAGGAAGGAAGCACGCCAGCATTAACGCATGTGTTCTTGCAGCAGCAATAACAAATGGATGAAGTCACTAGGCCCAGAGGAAGTGGGGAAGCATGAAGTGGGGTTTATTACAGGTTCACCCTCCCTGTTAGGCGACTTCAACTACCCCCCCTTTTCCAGGTCCTCACCTAAAACCACTCCAGCACATCTGAGATTGAAGAATTGTTTTTGAAAACGGATGCTTCAGAGAATAGAGCACAGAGATTTCAGGCATCATGGTGTGCTAATACCAACTGCTTGGCGGATCTTCTCTCAGCTTCATGGTACTTTTTGTGTCTCCATCGTCTCTTCAGCTCCTACCTCCCATGCCCACCCCTTGTAAATCATCTTGGCTATAAACTCAGGCTTTAGAGGTAACACTTGTTAGCTTATAGAGTACCAGGCAAATGTGTTCATCTTTCAGTCATTTGCCATTTGTTGGTATTTAGTCTGTCATTTGGGTGTTATAATGCCTTTTTTCATTTTATACATGAGAAGAGTGAGGAAGAGAGTTGCTGGCGTGTTCCCAAATCAGCCAGAGGCAGAGCTATGATGTGGATCCAGAGCCATTTCATTTCAAGGCCCTATGAGGTTTCCTCTGCTTCCTGCAGCTTTTAGAGAGAAACTGGGACCTTGGAGGCCCAGAGAAGACAGAGTTCAGCTTTGATCAGGTCAGTAGTGAATTCTTCCTGTCCTGGTCCCCAAACCTGTCTTCCAGGGATAGAGAGGATCAGGGCAATCCCTGGGTTGACTGCCACAGCAGCTTCCTCTGCTCAGAACTAAGCTTTTCTCCTTTGGACACTCTGAAGACCTAAATCTCTTGTGCTTTTATCTGCTTTTTATCTCCTTCCCAGCTATCTGGCTGACGTGTCCTGGTACTAGTTTTCAACTTCAGATAGACTAAAATCCCTTTTTATCACCCTGCTCACATCAATTGCTCTGATGGTCACAGAGACCTTTGATGTCTCCTGGGGGGACCCTGAGAGTTACCTCTTGTTTGCAGGTAATTAATGAGTCATTAACTGTATTTACATACCAGGACATCAGCAGGATTGCAATAATGCTAAATAGTGCAGAGCACAGCTGGTTCCCAGGGAGGGTGAGGATGATTCACAACATGCTTAAGAAAGCTCCACCTCACTTCCTCCCCAGCTCTGGGGATCTAAGACTTCACTCTGGCAGCTGCTGTCCCAGAGGGAGGGGCCCCTGCATCTCTGGCCCAGAAGAGGAGGCATTGACCAGAGAAGCCGAAGCAAAGGCCATCTTGGACAATGCTGTGCTCTCTGCTGGCCCTTCTCCTCAGTACTTCCTTGGGTGGGTGCTCTCCCCACTGATAAGCCTCCCTTCAGATCTTCATTGTCACCCTAACCATGTGACTCTGGAGCCTTAGCTGCTAGCTTATCTCTCTTGACTTCATTTCCCCAGTGATCTGGACTCTATATGAGCCCTTTGCCCTAGTGGCTGCAATGCTGAGTCTTGGTTTTCTCATCAACTGGGAAGGACTTGGTCTGTGACATTTTGCACTCTTGGGTCTCCCCATGTACTCACTGTGTACTACAGCCATAGAAAGATAAACCATATCCTGTGTGAAAAGCAGCCTAGCTGGGGATGAAGAGGCAGGATTCTTTTCCTAATGAGCCTTTATCTTCCCACAGGTGCCAGTGCTCAGACCATCTACCAGTGGCCAGCTGCTAGGATTCAGCCTGTGGGCAGCCCTCTCTCTCTGCAGTGCACCATGAAGGGACAATCAAACCCTAACCTCTACTGGTACCGGCAGGTGGCAGGAGGGTCCCTGCAGCAGCTCTTCTTCTCTATTGCTGTTGGTCAGGTGACATCGGTGGTGCCCCAGAACCTCTCAGCCTCCAGACCCCAGAATGGTCAGTTCATCCTGAGCTCCAAGAAGCTGCTCCTCAGTGACTCTGGCTTCTATCTCTGTGCCTGGAGCCTCACACTGAGCAGAGCAGGGCAAACATCTGTGCAAAAACCCCACCTTCTCCTGAGTGCTAACCACCCTCAACTGGGAACTCTCACTCAGGGATGGGTGGAGGGTGTCTGTGATTGAGTTTCTAGCATCTGGCCAAAGGGAGAATTAGAAATGAGCATGAATCAAGCCAGAACTTTACTAAATTCTTCATTCAATCATTCATGTGTCCAGAACCTGTGAATTGCCCACACCCATAGCAAAGTATCTATGGATGGTAATAGGCTACGCATGCCATCCCATAATGTGTCCCCAATATCTTGCATTGTCTCAAATTCCTGCTGGGTTATACTGACCATGCACAGGGGCACATGTGGCTGACAGAAATATAATATACCTATGGCCATATGTGATGTCAGGTGCACTGGTGGACAGATAGGGGAATGCCAAGTCACATTACTAATTGCTTAATTTCATCACTGGGAGGCGCTGCATCATTTATTTTTCTGCTGAGACTAGAAATTTTGTAGAAGCCTGGACCTGAGGTGTTGAACCAGGGAGGGGCACGACGTCAGTAGACAGCCAGTTATGCAAGGTAAAAGTTGATGTAGGAAAGTTGCCTGTGGGAATTGGGACTGCTGTTTGCATTTTGTTTTGTTGAATCAGCATAGCACTATTTAGCACAGGCAGGCCTTGAACTCATGGCAGTCTTTCTGCCTCAGTCTTCTGAGTGAGTGCTGAGATTACAAGTATGACCACAAGGAGCAGACAGACAGTGATAGGAGAAATACACGAGGTTGAGGATAAAGGAGAGGGCTGTGTTTGTAATGGAAATGCTTAAGAAGGAAAATGACTAGGATGGAAAAAGACTGATGGTGCCTGGTTGGGAAGAGATGACCTGGTTACCTTGGCAACTGTTCTTCCCTAGTTTTTGCATTTAAAACGGCATTATTTTTCCTAATGCCCCTTCTCTGCCACTAGAGGGTACAAGAAGTCTTAAAATTCTCTCTACTTAAATTGTTGCAACTAAAATAATTCTGATATGGGTTTATTTCAGCACAATATCAGTCTGCGTAGGAAAATTCAAGACAGAGATGCATAGTGGCCAATATATAATAATGTTCAAGATAATTCAGTGTACTTGAAAGATCAGCTATGTACTGAGTAGCTGGACACCATGAGCCATCGTGGGAATTAAAAAGAAAAATCCAGTATATTAAAAACGGTGGTTTGGGCTGAAGAGATGGTTCAGTGGTTCAAAACACTTACTTGTAAAGCCTGACATCTCAGGTTTAACCCCTTGGTACCCATGTACAGCCAGATGCACAAAGTGGTGCATGCATCTGGAATCCCTTTGCACCAGTAAGAGGTGCCCATTCTCTCTCTTTCTCTCTCTCTCTTTCATCTAATAAAAATATTTTAAAAATAAATAAGGTAGTTTTAGTCTAAAATTACTAGTTTCTATGAACTTGGGCTAGTTATTTTATCTTTCTAGATTTAATTTTTCCTCCTCAGGAAAATATTAAACATGATTGTACTTTTATAAAGCAGTATCATAAGGTCCAGTTTTCAACAGGTAGCATTTTACTTTCCTAAGTTAACAAGTTATTTTGATTGCAAATACTCCAAATAGAATATTATTTTTAAAAACATTGAATCTAGAAATTATGTAGCAAACCCATTGAGGAGAAAGGTGAGTTTGCAAAATGTTTGCTTCTTGGGCAAGAGGGCCTGAGTTTGATCCCAGAACCCATGTAAGGAAAATAGCTGGGCATGTTGGTATAGGCTTGTAATTCCAGTGCTAGAGAAGCAGTGACAGGCAGATCCCAGGGGCTCCTTTGTCAATCACTCTAACCTAATTGATGAGCTCTAGACCAATGAGAAACCCTGTCTCAAAAAAAGGCACCTGAGGAAAGAAACCCAAGGTTATGCACTTGCCTCCACATGCACATGCACATATGTGTACCTGCATGTGTGCACACACACATGCACACACACATGCATACACCAAACACATAAACACACATATGCACACACACAACACACACACACATGCACACACATACACACATATGCACACATACACGTGCACACATACACACACATCACATACACATGGGGGAGGGGAGACAGAGAGGAGAGACAGAGAAAATCTATGTAGTAAATGCTAAAATGCTGAAAGTACTTGAATGGCAAACCTATGAATCCTGTACCCTATCTTGTGTCTACTGTGGTACTGATCATGTTGGGAATTTATTTAGTTTTTTTTTTAATGTTGTTTTTATTTGTAAGTAGAGAAAGGAGAGAGAGAGAGAGAGAGAGAGAGAGAGAGAGAGAGAGAGAGAGAGAGAGAGAGAGAGAGAGAGAGAGAGACTGGGAATGAAGGCATGCCAGGGCCTTCAGCTACCACAAACTCCAGATGCATGTGAATCTGGTTTTATGTGGTTACTGGGGAATTGAACTTGGTTCATTAGTGCTTTAACCATTCTGCTCTTTTGGGACTTTAAACAGCCTAAAAATCGTTTTAAAAGAGAAATGTTCCAAACAAATGCTACTAGTTAAATGAGATAAATGACTTTAAACTGCTTTTTAATTCCTGTAAAACTATCCAGAAAAGTCCTAGAAAGCTTCAGGTGACATTAGGCACATTTAGGGTGGGGTGTCCTTACAAGACAAAGTTTCATTCTAAACACAGAGTTGCTTGGAGTAGAAATGTGGAGATGTCAGTGAACGTTGTAAGATCTGCAAAAATATTAAGGAAAAGTTGCTGGGATTGATCCTGAGACAGGTGCATCTTCATAGGGAAGATGGGGTTCTTTAAGGAAAGTCTTTAAAGCCCTCTAAACAGATTAGAAAAGTCAGTGTCCTCCACCCCAGCCGTCCCTATTTATGCAAAAAGACCCAGAACTCGGGATCCTCAGGCATCATGAGTGCAGGGGAAACAGGGAAGCAGCTCAGGATGGCACATCCTACTCCCATGTGTCTCCTCCTGCCAGGAATTCATCAAGCTCACATTCTCCTCAGGTTAGATGAAGCTGCTAGCTCTGGGGTTTTGGCTCTGGCTTTGTAGGTGTGCAGATATAACTATTCCCAAACATCTCATACAGACAAATGAGCCATTGAGCTCCTTGCAATGGAAACCAGAGAAACGCCACTCACACCATCCCAGGTGGATTTCAGCTACTATGGAACTGATAAGCAAACCCTGGACAGCTTGAGAAAGGTGGTGGGGGGTGGGGATCTAGGGTTGCAAAGCTGCTCACACTAAGGTTGGCTTCTTTATGTGTTGGTGCAGGATTTCACGCTTTGAGCTGAGTAGGTGATCGCCCACGAACAGCTGCAAAGCAGACTTGCCCTGTCATGTCTTTAGTGATTGCCCACTCCCACCCTGGGAGCTTTCTACAGGCCCGATTTCTATTCTCTCCTGCATTGTATTCTTCCTCTTCTAATCCAGATGGGACAGGAAATAACAAACTCACAAACTTTGCAGGCCCTAGTCACCAGAAGATGAAGCTCTGAAAAACCCAGGCAATGCAACACACGGATGGCAGCTCACATGTCCTGGGACTATTTTGTAGGCTGCTGTTCCTGTGACTCATTCCACGAGTAGAAGGAAATGGGGGATACCTGAGAAGAGCGACTGGAGACAGTCTGGGAGCAGGATAGAGGCAGGAGTGCCCAAATGATGTGGGGCAGAGGGACCTCAATGAGGTCAGAGCAGATGTTGAAGCTGTGTTCCAGCCTCCTCTACCTCCACGGTGCCTGCTGCGGGCTCTTGCTTCTGTATGATCTCCAGCAGGTGTGGAGATAGGTTGAATGTTGAACTGCAAGTGGACCTAAAATACATGAATTGCCCTCCAAAGACTCTCTCCTCCATCTCTCATTCATTCTATGTCACTGCCAGGGGCCCAGGTTTTAGAAAGGATGATGTGGGAAGGGCTTGGGGGCAGGATGTGGCAAGTGTGGTTCCTTCCCATGATGCTCACTCACAAGGCCGGTGCAGGTAGGAACGTTCACAGGCACCCCAGATGTGGGACCTGGTAAAGGTCAAGCCACATCCTGTTGTGACTCCCCGAGATGGAGCCAGGGCAGGTGGCTGTTGCTACTTGGTGCTGATGTTACTCAGAGATAAGCATTCTGGCAGCCAGTACTAGGCTGAGGCACTCTGGTCTCTTCCCCAGCCTTCAGCAGGAACCTACAACACCCCAACCTACCTCTTTTCACTTCCCGATCTTTGATGCAAGGCCATTCTTCTTAACAATATTCTTTTCTCATTCATGATCCTAGACCTGTTTCCTGGAGAAGGGACAGGGAACAGGTGTTAGTGCTTCCAATGTGTCTTGTTAATGGTGGGGCTCTTGGTCAGCACTGTGTTATTTTACCATCAGACACCCTGTAAGATTATGTCACAGGTGTATGAAGACTCTTTACAGAGCATCTTAGTTGATATCCTTATTTTACAGAGAGGGATATGGAAGCCCAGATAATAAAATTCAATCATCCAGGGCCATACAGCTTGGGACAGAGGAGGACCACAGTTCCTGGACTACAGACAATGCTTTGGGAACATGGGCTCCAGATCAAGCTGCAATCGTGAATTTCATGAATCATTTGTATGAGAATAAATAAAGCAAAGCTATCATAGCTGGGATGGTGTGAGGATGGAGGGATAAATATAATGAACCACAGAATTAGAATCGTGCAGAAACCAGATGAAATGGAGAGATGAGCTGAAGGCATGATAAAATTAAAGCACTCTCTGCCCCCTCCCTCACCCACCCCCTCAAACTCAGAAAACCAACTGTGAGCACACAGTCATGTGACTCTCAAGCAACACGTGTGCAAAAGACTTAGAGTTATAACTGAAAAATGAGTTCTGAATCAGTGGTGGGGGATATGAATACAAAAATGAAATACAAATGAAAACAAAGTTGAAAAGCGGCCCCAATTCAACAGACACATGTGATCTTGAGAACCAAGTTTTCTCATCCCCTTTGTAGGTCAGAACTCACATGGTGCTGATCCTTGTATGAACACCACCTTTTTAGAAAAATAGATGGGCAAAAATGGACTTCAGTGTGTTTTTGACTAGGCAGTGGAGAGTGGAAAGTCATTTAAGAATATCATTGAGAAAATAATTGTTGAGCCTATAAAGAATATTTAGGTTCACATAAGTTATGATACCAGGTAATAATTATTGATATTGTGCTAAGAACTATACATGTTGTGTGAATTTGATAAATGAAGGAGCCCGTTTCACAGTAAGGAAAGTTGAGTTGCTGATGATTACTTGTTCAAGGTCATTTAAGAGGCAAAGCTAAGGATTGAACCCAAGTCTTTTTGGTTTTAAAGTCTATAATCATGGCAACCATGTTTTTAAAAGTGAAGATTATTCTGTCTCTCATACCTTGTGTCCTCTTGCCCACAGGTGGACATTCTTCTATCTTCTGAAGGGCTCTTGTGGGAGTACTAGGAACAATGAAAGGTGCCATCGTGAGATTTAGGTGCTATCGTGAGATTTAATGGATATTGAATGTCGTTCTTCACAGAGCTATCCAGTGGCCTAATGACCTATTCAGACAGAAGGAGAGCTGTTTGCCTGGGAATGTTTCATGTACACTGGTGTGGTGGAGCAGGGCTGGGATTCATGATTGTGTTGTTCTGCTTCTTTACCACACACAGCATGTCTGCGATCCTGAGATCTGGTTGCGATTTATTCCAACTGTACAGTGAGGTGAGTTGTAACTGCTGGGGTGGCCTAGAAGTTGGGTCACTGTTTCCAAACTATGACTTTTCTATCATCCATGAGTTTGCTTATGACATGATAGGAGGCAGGGCCTACTGGATGGTCTGAAGCAGTCTCCCTGTCAGGATGCCCATGTCCTCATCTATGCCAGCTGAAATCAGCTGCCCAGCACAATAAAACTTTAGAAACAGACATAGTTGTTGGCACACTGGAGCCCCTTTTGCTATCCTATGGGTGGCCTTGTCATCTCTGAGACTGTGTCTTCCCAGAGCCCTCAGGAGAACAGGTGCAGGAGAGGTGGAGAATGGATAGCCAAGACAGAGGAGAATGTAAGAGGTAAGAGGATTAGTGAGCAGAATGTGTCTTATCTGTTGTAGAGAGATGTTCCAGGTAAGTATTCAGACCAAATATTGTGAAAATGAATCTTTGAAGGGAGGGCGATAATACTTGTTAAGGAAATGAGGGACCTGAGAGATATGCAAATATACAGGGCAAAAAAGGAAACCCTTTCATAAGTAGGATAGGATGTCCAACCCAAGATGGGGGCAAGGAATGCTTTGTGTCTGGATTCCAGATAACTTGGGTAGTCTCAGATTATGGGGTCCTGAAGCCTAGAAGTCACTTTTTGGGAAACTGTGGGAGTCTGCCATAAACAATGTAAGTGAACTGTAGAATAGATTGCTGGTCAGGCTTCATGGCACTGTACAGTGTGAATCTTCTTGCATGTCATAGGACATTGCCATGGGCATGGTGGAGGGAGCCTGGTGATTAAAGTGGGGGGGGGGTTCAGTTTAGGAAGAGAAAAGAGATTCAACCAGAGGTCAGTGGCAAAGCTAAGAATTAACTTCTGGGTTTTATCTTCCTGATCCATAACTAGCGTTTCTCAATACTCTAAATGGAAATGTGTCTAGGCATGACTGTATTGTATTTTTTACACAGAGCTTCAATTAGGGACTTTAAACACCATCCCTCACTCCATACTCAGCCAGAGTGAACTCATGATGTTCCTTTTATGGAGGGCACTTGGGGCTGTTTAGGGATTATTAGCAGCTGATATAGGGCTGCCTTCTCCTGGTAGGCCCACTACAGAAGAAGAAAAATGGTGAAATGCCAGGATCCATTGGCCTTATGCCAACCTCTTTTCTAAAACCTCTTTTTCTTCCTGATTTTCATCCTTCCTCCTTAGTTGATGTCTTCAGAGAAAAAAAAAAAAACACTTGGATAAGCTCAACAACTCCTATAACATCTCTAGCCTTCATGTTTACATGGAGTAGTGCTGTAGCAAGATTTCCATGGGTGCTGGTGCTCATAGGAAAAATCCTGTAGGCAGGTGTCCAGAAGCCTTTTCCAAATGAATACTTTCCTCTACAAGGAAGTTATCACCATGACAAGATTATTGGATAGCTTTTTTCCCCTCCTAATTGCCAAAAAAAAGTCTGTAAAGTCACTGTGGTAGTCAGCCACATGCTGCTTGGGATGAACCTACAAATCAGGCACAGTTATGGGAGGAAAGTATTTATTGAAGCTACAGATCCAGGAGAATTTTCATAATGGAGAAAGAGATTGGCCCCCTTTCACAGGCCCAAGCAGAGAGAGAAACCCATCACCAGAACCACACACAACAGCAAACAGGCAGGGGGAAGAGAGGCAGGGGAAAAAGGGGGATTTTCTCTCCCTTTATATAGCCTTAGGGTGGGGTCTTGCAATCCTTTCCCAGACTTGTTGACTCCCTGAGTCTTTGGAAGTTCCTGTCTACACTGCCCTCCAAGGAAGGAATGTTTGTTTCTAGCTCCTCTGAGCCTCCTTGCATCCTGCCCTCTACTAAGAGGGCTGCCTTCCTATAAACAACCTCAGAGACCCACCCAAGATTACTAAACAGGTCAAGTTGGCAACAATCATAACCATCACAGTCTCCATCTAGTTTTTCTCTTAGATTTCTACTTATGAGGAGTTCAGCTGTGCCTATGGGGTAGTGAGAACTTGGTGACCCTAGGCATTATACTAGCTGTACTTGCCTATGAGTCTCTTCTGTCAATAAGCATGCTTTGCCTCAGGACTGCTGTCATTTGTGGAGTTTCCTATGACCATAGGAAACTATCTTACATTCTACCCAGTCAATCAATTCCTTTATGACAAGAAACTTAGACCAGCCATCATGTTAGGTCAGGTGGAAAGGCACAGTAATTGAAGAATCTCTTTAGTGGCTGTTATTGTAAGCATAACCATGGATACATAACCAAGAGATGCCAAAGACCCTACTTCCTGGGATGTCCCCTGTCTTGGTTTTATCAGAACAGTGTCATACTTAACTCCCCTTGTCAGAATAGCATCTGGTTATGACCTCTTTGCTCATATATATTTTTTCATCTGTGAAAAGAAGCTTCTCTGATCAAAAGTGAGAGCTACTGTATCTGCATAAATGCAGATATTTCGAGGGTTACTTTGATGAGCACATCATATCCATTTAAGAAACAATAGTATTAGCTTCCA
>PVHP010035147.1:0-18658 GCA_004024765.1 Zapus hudsonius | reverse complement strand
AAGTTTAGAATATTTCTTTTGAATTCTCTGTCTGCCATTTCATCTAATTCAGTCTCCCTGGAATTCATTACTGTTGGATTTATACTTTTTGTAGGAGTTATTTTGCCTTGATTTTTGCATTTCAAGGTATTTCAATACTTGGGTTTTCTAGTTATCAGCTGTATTCTTAGTAGTGTAGATTAGAAGTTATATTTTTATAGTAGCATCTCAAGGTGCCAGGTGTGGCTACTATATTACTCTCAGAGTAAAGGCAGGGGTGAACACGCTGGTAGACACACCTGCTATTCCAATGTCTTAGGAGTGAATTAACAACAGTGTTGCTTAGATCTCAATAATTGCTGGTGAATACATGAACAAGACTTGTTTGATGTATGCTTGCTTTTTGGTCACTTAGGAATAGGAACAGTGTCGCATTAATTAGTGCGAGGCCTACTATATTTTGTTTTCTTTTTTGAGGTAGGTTATCACTCTAGCCCAGGCTGACCTGGAATTCACTATGTAATCTCAGAGTAGCCAAAAACTCACAGTGATCTTCCTACGTCTGCCTTCTAAGTGCTGGGATTAAAGGCATGCACCACCATGTCTGGTTTAAGGACTACTATTAACTTTGAAAAAGAGGGAGGGGGTGGTATAGGTTCTGGGATAGGAAATTTGGTGTACTGGTAGTTTCCACAGATTTTAAAGTCTACAGAAGGTTGTAATTATGGAGAATTAAGAGGAAGAGATAAGGAGGAAAGAATATAGGCAGAAGAGGAATAATAAACCAGTTGTGTGTGGGAAGAGTAACAGAGAGATCCCAATTGTAGCCTGGGTGGAAAAAAAATACAGAACATTCCTAAAATACAACCTTGCATTATACCAATACAACCAGAGCTAGCATGGAATATTTTTGCATCAGTGAGGATTAAAACAAACAGCCATATTAACAAAACCAAAGGCCCTGAGTCTAGTGGGCATGGTGGTTCACACCCTTAATCTGTTCAATTGGGAAGCTGAGATTCCTGGGTTGCAATCAATTATAGGTCAGCTGGGTCAAAGCAAGACCCTGCATCTAGGAAAAAAAAGAAAATGAAGGCATTGTAAATATATATATATATATATATATATATATATATATATATATATATATATATATATGAAAAGTAACAAATTTAATCCTAACACACAATTTATTTAATAAAAAATACGTATACTAAATGGACATCAGAGGTAACAGATAAGTGTTTTTGTGTTAGTAGTGGGGTAGGTTTGTGTTTCTATATAAATGATTGGATTATTTTTCTATTTCTGAGAATGACATTGAAATTTTGATGGGAGTTATATGGAAGTCTTAGATCGCTTTTTGTTTTATAGCCATTATGCAATAATATTTCTGCCAATCCAAGAGCATAGATGGTCTCCTCATCTTTGGTATCTTCTCTAATTTCTTTAATCAGTAGATACAAACATGTTTTCATAATTGAAGTGACTTTTTCTCATAATATATACTGTGATAAAAATCATATTCTTTATCTGACACACGCACACACACACACACATATATGAATTGTATGTTTTAAGAATAAAATCAGGGCATGCATAAATGGTCATGAAGACATTTGAAGCAATCATAGATGCATTAATCATACTGCTGTCACATTTCATCATGACTTTTAATTAAAAATGTAGTTGTACTTTGTAACATTCAAATAGGAGAGAAATGGTTGCTTAGATACAGCTAATTTGGAGTGGTTATTTCATTGGTAAAGAAAAAAAAGCTAATAATCATGGGCACTTTAATTTTCTGAATGTAATAAAGGTGGTATGTTAAGAAAGGGTAACCTCAGAAAGCATTTTATTTTTTTCTCAACAGTTTTATTAGTTGTTATTTTAAAAAGTTCCAAATTTTTATACTCATCTGGTTGGAGTTGTGTTTTCCTAATGTCTACTAATTTTAGAAATATATTTTGGCTTTATGTGAGTTAAACTTTATTAAAAAAGTGAAACAATTTGTTTCTATTGCATAATTTTATGGAGATGAAAGTAATATAATTTTAATGCTCATTAGGGTACAAAAGGTTTATTTGCAGAAGTAGAACAAATTAAAGTGAGAATGATGCTGCTGTTGGTCACAGAATTTACTATGCTGTTACTCTCATATTACTTGGATTATTTGCCAAAGTTCACCTTGCCCTCACTTACCCCACTCTTGGCAGTCTGAATTGTCACACAGCACCCACCAAAATTGTTTTATAATGAGAAGCAATGGTGCTGTTTTTCCACTGAAGAAAGCACAGAGGCTGAATGAAAGAAGGCACAGTTCTTAGATGTGAAAAGCATTCCCAGAGGCTTTGTGCATGGATCTCATACAGATAAGCAACCCAAGGCAAAGCAATAAATTACTAATGCATTTCTGAGAACATCATCCTGCTAAGAACAACAAACCCCACACGAATCTGTCTTCAATCGCCAGTGCTTCACTTCCTCCTAATGCAATCTGCAGTTTCTGGAATGAGTATCAACACATGCTAGAAATCGTGTAGCTACTGAAAGGAAAGTGCTCCCTCGTTTAAGAGGCCAAGCACTAGGCCTGAGAGAAGAGCAGAACTGGACACTGGGGCTCTGCAGCTATGACTGGGATCTTCTCTGCCTCTTGCCCCACAGGGCCAGGGATAACCGCGATTTCCTACTCTGACCATTTCTGCTTGGGAAGTTTTTATTTATTTATTTGTCTTTCCATTATATATGATCACTGCGTGTTTATAGCTTGTTTTAGCTCTATGGCTGCCAGACTACAGTGCACTTCCCTATTGAGAATGATTTCATGTTGACCAGAGATGTGCCTGGCATTGAGACAGAGGCTGAAACTGGGTGTGATATTGGAGTTCCTTCTTTAGTAAGGAAACAGACAGTGTGTCCTCTTTGTAACTTCAAGAAGGCACCAACGTTTGACTGGACAAAGAAGAAATACCTAAATGGTGTCCTCTTAAGGACTAACACTGGAAAATTTTCAGTATCCATGAATATAGAGGTGACCAAATAGATTAATGTTTTGTTACATGACATTTAGAATATTTTCACTGTGAAAATAAACAATAACGCTGATCTTCTGTATGCTGATCTTCAGGTTCAATATTGAGCCTGTAAATGGAGCCATACACCAAGTAGTAGAGATTAGATAGAGAAAGCCCGAGACCATGGAAATATTTCAGTACTACCTAAAGATCTCTTATTTCCAGTTTTCTTTTACACCAAGGATATACATATCATCTCTTTTTGCCATTTGGGAAGATACAGTACTGTTCATCAACCCTTCGTGTGTGAGTTCAGTGTTCACCTGTCATCTGTCCTTCATTCTTGACACTCAGTGTGATCATGGTGATTGTAAATTTGCTGACAGATAAGTGAGAACCTGCCGTGGTTCCATCAGTTGTCTTGGTGAGTTGCAGCTTGGGAGGTATATAAAGTAAATTTGGCAGCAGAACCCTTCGGTTTGCCTTGTTTACAGTCTAATGTCAAAGACCTCAATAAATTTTGATAAACTGCTTTCCCTTAAAAAAGCCTATGGGTTCCACAGGGGAGAATTTTCTCCTAATTTTTTTTGTGATAAAGATGAAATATTTACAGGTAACTGATACAGTAATTTATGCATAGAAGAGCTATTCAGTATTGATCTGTCTTTTAAACTAGTATGCATCATGCTATACAATTCCTCCATTAAACTTCATTAAACACACCATTTTAATATCTATTTGTTTATTAGATATGGCTCTACTGAAATTGGTGGCACTCACCGTGAAATTTCTATACATGTATACATTAAGAGTTGTTCATGTCTACCAACCCGTCTTGTATCTTTTCTTACTTTCTCCTCCCCTGGTACCCTTCCCACCTCTAATTAATGTTTCTACTTTATAGTTTTCTTTTCTTGTTTCTTCTTCGTTCTCTCCCTCCTTCCTCTTCTCTTTCTTGCTCTCTTTCTATGAATGAAAACAAGAAATTTTTGCCTTTCTGACTCTGGCTTATTACATTTAATAAGACAATTTTCAATCACATCACATTCCATGAAACATAATAGGATTTAATTCTGCAGTATGACTGAACAATTCGCCATTGTGTATATATGCCATATATTTATTTTTTTAGCTATTTATTTGCTGATGGGCCTCTAGGCTGATTCTGTAACTTAGCTATTGTGGATAGTGCCACAATCATTGCATATTTAGGAATCTGTTTATGATGACTTTCTTTTAGATACATACCAAGGAGTGGGATAGCTGGGTGATATGGTAGCAGTATTTTAGCTATTTCAGGAACCTTCATACCATTCTTTTTTCAGGTTCTAGTAATTTATATCCCCCCAAATATGTAAGGTTCTTTTTACTCTCATACTTGCCAACATCCTTTTTTTGTGTGTTTGTTTGATAATCTTCTAAGTGAGAAGAAATGGAACCTAAGTGTTGATTGCATTTTCATCTTGGCTAATGATATTGTGCCTTCTTCCTATACTTATTGGCCCCTCTTATTTTTGGGTAGGTGGATGTGTAGTCTTTTTTTTTTTTACTATTTTTATTTATTTACTTACAAGGAGACTGTGTGAGAGAGAATAAGAGAGAGAGAAAGGAAGAAAGGAAGGAAGGAAGGAAGGAAGAAAGGAAGAAAGGAAGGGAAGATGAAAAAAGAGGGAAAGAAAGAAGGAAGGAAGAAAAAAAGAAGGAAAGAAAGAAGGAAGGAAAAAAGAAAGAAGAATGAAAGAAAGAAAGAAAAAAAGAAAGAAAGAAAGAAAGAAGAAAGAAAGAAAGAAAGAAAGAAAGAAAGAAAGAAAGAAAGAAAGAAAGAAAGAAAGAAAGAAAGAAAGAAAGAAAACTGGGCACATCAGGGCCTCTAGCTGCTGCAAACGAATTCCAGATGCATGTGCCATTTTGTGCATCTGGCTTTACATGGGTCCTGGGGAATTGAACATGAGTCTTTAGGCTCTGTAGGCAAGTGCCTTAACTGCTGAACCATCTCTCCAGCTTGGGAGATGTATTTTTACTTAGGTTACTTGTTATTTTGTTATAAAAGTTTTTGAGTTCATTATGTATTCTGTTTATCAATATTGTTGAGTAGCTGGCATAGATTTTCTCTCATTCTGTAAGATCTCTTTTTATTATGTTGATTTTTTCTTTGCTATGTAGAACTTTTTAAAATTAACTTAATTCTGTTTGTAAATTCTTGCTTTAGCTTCTTGTGCTTTTACAGTCTTATCCAGATCTCATTGCTGCACCAATATCTTGGTTTTCCCCACATGTTTTCCCCACAGTAGTTCAGACCCATAGTTTCAGGTGTTATACCATTGTCTTTGAGCCATTTGATTTGAATTGTTTTCTAGATGCAGATATGAGGGGTTTCAATTTTCCTTGAAGAAGTGGTCCTTTCTTTGGTGTATATTTTTGGATCTTTGTCTACATTAGTTGCTTGAAGATGCACGACTTTGTTTCTGTGTTCTCTGCTCTGCTCCACGGGTCAATCTGCATACCAGTCTTTATGCAAATACCATGTTGTTTACTGTTGCATGCACAGCAGAGGAAGGCGGCTGGACAGGAACTGCCCTGGAGTGTCATGGAGGAAGCCAGAAAGACAGGTTTTTTTTTTTTAACCTCCTGCTTTCCAATTGATTCTTCATCTTTCTCTTGTCAAACCCAAACACAAGCCGGAATGCTCATGGAAGCAGGTAGAAGCTCAGCCTTAAGAAGGCTGAATGTAGGCTGCAACTTTTGGAACAAATTGAAAACATCTGGCTCATGCTTTCAACTTTTAATATTTGTTTCCCAAAAAGGTATGATAAAAAGACAGAGGAAATAATTTATATGTTGCCTTATGATAAAAGAAAAGAAGCACTCTGAAACAGGGAGTGTGCAATGAAAACTGTGTGTAAGGTGGAAGCCTGGGGTGCAGGCCAGAAAGCAGTCTGGACGACCAGAGATACAGTGTGCTCCATTTGCTCTGCTCTTGGTCCCCCTTAGCCATGGAACTATTGATTCCCAAGGTTTTTAAGTTCATGCTTGAGTGAAAAAAATCTCTCTGCCTCACTATGTCTGTCTTCCTCTCCTTTCCCCTCTCTCTAAGGGTGGTTTGATACTTACACAGTTTGATACACATCAGCATCTCAAATTTGACAGTGGTGTTTTCTGATTTTAAGATTCATTCTGGCCCTGATTTGTTGAACCAAGAGATCAATTTAGGGAGAATGGATAGCTTATTCATCACTGTTAAAAAGTGTTAGAGAGCTGAGGAGATAGCTCAGCAGGTAAAGATGTTTGCTTGTAAAGCCTGCTGGCCTGGGGTTCAATTCCCCAGTATCCATGTAAAGCCAGATGCACAAAAATGTTAGACTTCACCCATGGAGCAAAGCCATGGCATGTCCCCCCCTCCAATTTTCCTCTTGCATTTTCAGTTCCATTTCCTTATGGGAAAGGTTTTTTTTTTTCCACTTGTAGGAAACTTTATAAAGTACATGATAATGGTAATCACTAAAATCTTCATTGATTCTTTCCTGTGTACTAGATATTTGGTTAAGCCCTCTCAAGTATTATTTTTCTGTATATTCCTGTATAGTGTGAATTGTTATTTTGAACCTTAATTTTTTTCCTAAGTCACTGAGAGAACATTGATACTGTGGGATTGATGAAATAAGTGTAAAGTATTTTCTAATCAAGATGCATCTATTCTCTGAGACCCAAGATAATAGAAGGTAAAAGTTTAATATTTTTCATGCTCAGTTTTCTGTCTTCTCTGGGTCAGACTTCTTTCTTTTGCCTCAAAATTCTGAGTAGTAGAAATATCACCCTAAAGGCTGGACAAAGTTTTATCAAAGCCACATTTCATAAGACTAACCTTACCTGAGGCAAGGATGAGGTGGTGCACTGGTCAGTAGCGCTGCATACACTTTTCAGGGTCGATTGGCCGCTTCTCTTCTGAATGCCATGTTTAGTTACATCACATTAGGCACTACAGCTGGGGGAACTTAGAAAATTGGAACATCTTATGGGCTATTTTAAATTAAAATTTAATTTTTAATTCTTGTGTGTGTGTGTGTGTGTGACAAGAGACCAAATTGAAGGTGAACATAGGTGGCTTAAATAAAATTTTAGAAGTGTTTAGGAGATAAAAATTAATAACATATGACAAGGCTTGTTTTAATCTATTTTTCAACAAATACAACTGCATTTTAGAAAGAATAAAGAATAATTTATACCTGCAATCACTGACCATTAAATAGGGTAGAAATTTAAAGCTTAACTTGCCTAATTTTCATCCAGGTGATTATTTTTGCTAGCTACCTATTGATTCATATAAAGCTCCATTTTTCAATTTATTTGGATCTATTCATTTGGATAGGTATTAAACACTAAGGATGGATAGTAATTCAATTAAAGAAATGGATCTAGGCGTTCAGAGGTGTATATTATAAATCAATTTATCTGTATGTACTTGAAGTCAATATGTCCTAGGCAGCATTTATATTTTTGGTGATAGGCTGTATCAATAACCCAATGGACACTGTAGGTATGAACATGCAGATAAATTTACTGATAATTTTCTACTACTAATCATTGACTTTAGGATCACAAAGTAATATGCCATTGATATACATAGTGCAGTTTATGTCTTCCATGCTCTGGAAGTAATCTATCCAGATTACTATGTCAAGTAAAACTATCTATCATAATTGGAGGAGAAAGAAAAAGTTTTCATGATAAACCCAGGCTAAAGGAGTTCCTAATGAGTAAACCAGTTATGTAGAAGATTCTTGAGGATCCTTCACACTGAAGGGAAAGATAAATATATCCAAAAGCCAACAAAAAATAAGAAACCATGATAGAACAGTAGTTAAGGAAAAGATGAAGAGAAAGACATAAAACGCTAAAAAGTAAAAATGGCAGGAACTGCTACAAACTTTTCAATAATAACTTTGAATGTTAATAATATCAGCCCCGATCAAAAGACACAGATTAGCTATTGTATATTTAAAAAACAGGAACTACCTATTTGTTGTCTTCTAGAAATGCACCATAGAGCCGGGCGTGGTGGCCCACGCCTTTAATCCCAGCTCTTGGGAGGCAGAGGTAGGAGGATTGCTGTGAGTTCGAGGCCACCCTGAGACTAAATAGTGAATTCCAGGTCAGCCTGGACTAGAGGGAGACCCTACCTTGAAAAACAAAAACAAAAACAAACACAAACAAACAAAAAAAGAAATGCACCATATAATAAAACAAGCATAATCTTAGGGTGAAAGGATATGAAAAGGCCTTCTAAAAAATTGATGACCACAACCAATCAGTCAACACAGGATAAGCTAGACAGACACCAACAATTTTCAATACAACCTAAAGCAGAAGTACAGAGACCCCTAAGACCTCAACAAAAAAGCAGTCTTAATACTCACCCACTCATGGAACTGAGCGGAAGAGGAGGCGGAAATATTGTAAGAACCATGGTGGGAGAAAACTCCCAGAGACATCACCTCCCTCAGTAACATCACACTAAGGAGGGTGGAACCAGGCTGGCTTCTAGGATATCCACAATCCCCTTCCCGCATGGACTGATCCAGACTGCCCGTGGAGGAGGATATCCAGCTGAGTGGGATAGGGAAGAGGGGCATTGGGGAAATGGGGATAACAACTCATTATTTGTTCTTTAAGTTTATCTCAATACAGATAATTAAAAATAAATAAATTAATTAAAAAAACAGAAGAATCCAGAAAAAATTGATCTAAAAAGCAAGCAGGTATTGATGTTCTCATATTTAACTAAACAGACATCAAAACAAAATTAGTCAGGAGAGAAAAAGAAGGTCAATTTGTACTTAATACAGAAAACAATTCATCAAGAGGACATGACTTCTTAAATATGTATGCATTGAACACTGGTGTGACCAATTTCATAAAACAAGCACTACAAAGTGTAAAGTCATGGTTTATCCCCAATACCACAATAATAGGTGACTTCAGAGAACAGTTGGTGTTAATCCCCTAGGGCTCAAGACCTCCCCAAACATAGGCTTTTGACTGGTGGTCAGTACCAGGCATGCTTTCCCTCCCATGGAGTGGGTTTCCAGTCCAATTCGAGAGCAATTGGTTTCCACACAATAGACATGCCACTACTGCCCCAGTTGGCTCATTTGGCTTGTCTGGCCATTTGGCTTGCAAGGTTCACTGCTGTTCACCATCATTAGTGACTTCTCTCTCCTATAGGGCTGCACACAACCTTAGCTTTTTCCAGCTTTCTGTCAGCTGGATAACAGGGAGGAGGTTTCCAGCCCAGTTCCAGCTTGATTTCTCTGTGACCAGCAGTCCATGCATATGTGGTCTTTGGCAATGGAATCTTACCATCTCATTCTGGTGGGAAACCAAGAACATTGGCAATGGCCTATAATGTTTTGGGGGCCTCAGGAATCTCCCTGGTCAACAACTTACTGGAAGGCATCCCATTCCTGACACTGAAGTTTTCCTAGTAACAATCTACGTCTACTGGGAGTGCCATTATATGAAGGAGAGCATGTAACATTTGGCTTTCTGGGCCTGAGTTACCTTACTTAATATGATCCTTTTCAGTTCCACCCATTTCCCTGTAAATTTCATTTTTCTTTCCTGCTGTATAGTACTCCAGTGTATAAATTAACCACATCTCCATTATCTATTTTTCAGTTGAGGGACATCTACTTTGGTTCCATTTCCTAGCTATTGTAAATAGAGCCTCAATAAACATGGAAGAGCTAGTATCTCTAGGGTAGTGATTAGAGTCATTAGGATATATGGCAAGGAGTGCTATAGCTGGGTCATATGCTAAATCTATTTTCAGCTGTCTCAGGAACCTCCACACGCTTTCCACAGTGGCTGTACCAGTTTGCACTCCCAGTAGCAGTGTAGAAGGGTTCCTATTTTTCCACATCCTCATCAGCATTAATTGTAATTTGTTTTCTTGATGGGAACCATTCTGATAGGAGTGAGATGGAATCTCAGAGTAGTTTTAATTTGTATTTTCCTGATTGCTTAGGAAACAGAACATTTTTTTAGATGCTTATAGGCCATCTATAAAACATTTCTTCTTTTTAGAACTCTATTCAGTTCCATAGCTCAATTTTTGATTGGATCACTTTGATTTCTTATTATTTCATTTTTTTTGAGTTCTTTGTAAATCCTGGATATTAAATCTCTGTCAAATGTATAACTGGTAAAGATTTTCTCACATTGGGTAGGTTCTTCTTTGCTCTGTTCACATGTCTTTTGCTGTATAAGTTTTGTTGATTAGTGGTTTCACTTCCTGAACAACTGTGGTTATTTTCAGAAAGTCCTTGCCTAGGTCAGTATGTTGAAGTGTTTCCCGTACTTTTTCGTCTAGCAGTTTCTGAGTTTCAGGTCTGATATTAAAGGTCTTTGATCCATTTGGACTTGATTCTTGTACAGAGAGAGATAAGGGTGTATTTTTTAAAAAATATTTTATTTATGAGAGAGAGAAAGAGAGAGAGAGAAGTTAAGAAAGAGGCAGACAGAGAGAATGGGTACACCAGGGCCTCCAGCCACTGCAATTGAACTCCAGTTGCATGTGCCACCTTGTGCATCTGGCTTTATGTGGGCACTGGAGAATCAAAATCAGGTCCTTCTCCTTTGCAGGAAAATTCCTTAACTGCTAAGCCATCTCTCCAGGCCCTATTTTCATCCTTCTACATAAAGATATATAATTTTCCCAGCACCATTTGTTAAAGAGGCTGTCTTTACTCCAGTGAACATTTTTTGTCCTTTTTGTCAGAAACCAAATGACTGTAACTGACAGGGTCGTCTACTCTGTTCCATGGATTTACATGTCTGTTTTTTTTTTTGCCAGTACCATGCTGTTTTTGTTACTACAGCTCTGTAATATATCTTAAAATCAGGTGTGATGATACTGCTAGCATTATTTTTGTTGCCTGGGATTGTTTTGGCTGTTCAAGGTTTTATGTGATTCCAAATGAATTTTTGGATAGTTTTTCTTTCAGTGAAGAATTTCATTGTGAATTTGATGGGGATTTCATTACATATGTAGATTTTTTTGGTAAGATTGGCATATTCATGATATTGATTCTTTCAATCCAAGAACACTAGAGGTCTTTCTTTCCATTTCCCAGTGTCTTCTGCAATTTCTCTCTTGAGTGTTTTAAAGTTTTCATTGTAGAGATCTTTCACTTTCTTGGTTAGGTTTATTCTAAGATACCTTGTTTTTTTTTGAGGCAATTGTGAATGGAAGTGTTTTTTTGATTTCATCCTCAGTCTTTTTGTTGTTAGTATATTGGAAGGTTCCTGATTGTTGTGTGTTGATTTTGTATCCTGCTACATTGCTAAAAGTATTTATCAGCTCTTACCATTTGCTGATAGTCTTCAGTGTCCCTTATGTATAGAACCTTATCATCTTCAAATAATGATAATTGATCTCTTCCTTTCTGATTTATACCACTTTGATTTCTGTCTCTTCCTTCATTACTATAGCTAAGACTTCCAGTACTATATTAAATAAAAGTGGGGCAGTGAACACCCTTGTCTTGCTCCTGATTTTAATGAAAATCATAAAGGAAGTGGGAATAGGAGGAAGGTAAATGCTTCAAGGTTTTCCCCATTTACTATGATGTTGCCTATAAGTTTTTCATAAGTGGTCTTTATTATGTTGAGGAAGGAAGGAAGGAAGGAAGAAAAAAAGAAGGAAAGAAAGAAGGAAGGAAGAAAAAAGAAGGAAAGAAATAAAGAAGGAAGGAAAAAAGAAAGAAGAAAGAAAGAAAGAAAACTGGGGGAAGCAATCAACAGCTTTTAAATTTGGCCAAATATTCCATTTAGTGAGGGGGAGCCCTTAACTGGAATTGGGGACTTAGGGCAATATGCACTGGGAGCCAGACTCTTGGGCCCCCAAGGAGTTATGCACTATGGGACCAATTGAACTAGAGTCTACTAAATATAGAATCTAGCCAATTCAAAAATATGTATCTCAGTTAACCTATACTGATTTAACTCTCTGATGGAGACTCTGTTTGTATCTTTCAGAATGCAGCAAGAGAGATGTGGCTCATCCAACCCTACTAATGAACTGCAGGCCAATAGCTGACATCCTGACAAGAGATGAGCCACCCCTGACATACCATGGAGGATCCTTATGGAACCCCACAGAGAATGATGGGATGAACAAGTGACCCAGAGCCACAGCAAAACAGTCAACACAGGATAAGCTAGTGAGACAGACACCAATGATTTTTGACACAACCTAAAGCAGAAGTACAGAGACCCCCTAAGATCTCAACAACAAAACAGCCTTAATACTCACCCACCACGACTCAGAGTGGAAGAGGAGGTGGAAAGACTGTGAGAACCTTGGTGGGGAGAATTCCCAAAGTCATGGCCGCCCTCAGTAGCAACACTCTAAGGCCGGCAGAACTGGGCTGTGTCCTAGGCTATCCATGATCCCCTGTCCCAAGGACTGATCCAGACTGCCCATGGAGGAGGATATCCAGCTGATCGGGGATGGGAAGAGGAACATTGCAAATGGGGGATAATATCTTATTGTTTGCCCATTAAATAATGTAATTTATTATGGACAATTAAGAAATAAATTAATAAAAAAGAAAGTCATAACTCTAGTTCAGAAAACACGGATATCTATGGAGCAATGGATTTGCCATGACTATATTTGTAGTAGGGTCATTCTCCATAACATAACTGAATGACTTCAGGGAGAAACACACTTCATGACAATAAAATGCTTCAAAGAAATTAATATTTCAAATTATTAGACTCATTTATTTAGAAGTTCAATAGCTCTACTGTGCATAATAAATAGGAAAAACTAGACATTAATGATGGCAGCAAATGGTTTCAATTAAATCAAATTTAAATCAAGAACTCAGTGCAAGTTCTAAGTCCAAATGTGTGTAGTGTGTTCAGAATAGTTCCTAGCGCAAATTTCTCAAATACCTCCAGGGTCAGTAGTTCAAAGTATTCAGTTAGGTAGACTTGAGTTTGATGCTTTAGCAAATTGCTTGGCTTTACTAATTACTTTATTTTCTTAACTAACATGAAGCAAGAATCCCTTCTAAGTGAGGGATCTGTGAAAAGCCCATATCATACATAGCTGTTGGTGGGTGTCCTGATCATTTGTCAGATAGGAATATGAAAGGGGAAGATGAGGTACATAAAATGCCACTGCTATTCATGGAATATGATATACTTCAAGGCAGTGAGAAAAAGTGTTCTTCAGAATTCCCTTTCTTCTTTCCTCTTCTCCCCTACTCCTCTTCCCTCTATCCAAGTTTAAGGTTTGTGTGTGTGTGTGTGTGTGTGAGAGAGAGAGTGTGTGTGTGTAATAGGTAGGCATCACCATGCTGGGCTTTTAAAATGCTTACATATCTTATTCTCTGACTTGGTAAATGAAGTATACAAATTTATAATATTTCTAATAGGAAGTAGATGATAAGTATGAGAGCCTCTCCTGAAAATTCAATCAAGGTAATCATTGTCAATTTTTGAGGTTACACATTAGGAGTTAACCTGCAGGAGAGGCTTGGTCAGCCCACACTGGTATGTGGAACCCAGTGTACATTTTTCCCAACTGTACATTCAGTAACATAATTTTGGTAACTTGAAATATTGTCATGTTATAATTCACACTACAGAAATACACAATTACGTCAAATATCCTCTCTTCCTCCTACACCTTCCATGGAGATAGGGCTGGCAAGCACTGATTGTCATGCATATTAAGAGTAAATGCCAAGTGGAATATGGAGGGCCTGAGCATCTTTTGGACAATCCAAGTCATTTTAAACCCTGCAAAGAAATATACTACATTCATGTATATTTCAAATTTATACATATATATGTATATATATATATATTCAAATCAATATATTGATAAATTACAAGAGAGATGAATGTTTCTTTGATGATATTATTTTATTGTCCTATTAGTTTCACTATAACATAGGTATTTTATAATGTAAAAATATAATTTAGAGGTTCCAAAATATACATACATACATACATACATACATACATACATACATACATACATACATATATTCAGGTGCTGAATATTAGCAATAGCAGAATTGAAAATGATTTTGTATTTTATATACTTACTAACAATAGTTTTAATGTACTAAAATTCATGATTGTTGCTTTTAATCTCCATGTAATGCATCTTTTAAATACTAGACAAGTATTTAAAAATGTTTATAGGGGCATTTTCATGGGATTAACAGAATCTCATCTAGTGATTGTATTTTAAAAATCACTGTAAGACGTCTCATAAAAATATATGGATTTATACTTCTGATACAACTCCTGGAAGCGAAGCAGTGCATATTATACACTCCCTTAGCAATGCGTGTTGACAGATCTATTACATCATCCTTGTACACAGGCACACTACAACATTCTGGGTAACTGACCTCTTTTCTACTCTTTCAACAGAAAAGCACACTGTACATGGATTCCCTGTTTTATAGCAAGAAAAGACTCATTTTTTCCCCCAGGAGCACACTATGATTCTGTGGAAATTAGAAATATCATTTTGTCTGAGAAGATAAAACACATTCATAGAGCTTCTTAGGGTTCAGGCCAGTGCCTCATCTATAGTTTACAAGATGACTGTATGAGTTACCAATACTGTGTTCACTTAAGTCATTACTGAGTCAACTTGTGACTTTAAAAATAAACCTTTTTAAAAATTATAATGTGGCATTGGATTATACATAAATGTTTTATAATATCAATTAGACTTAATTTTACATGATTTAGCTATATCATCTAGCCCAATGAGTGATTAATATTTTTCTCAGTATTCCTTTATTTTTTATTAATAAGTAGAATCTATATATGTACAAGTCTCGTGTTGGTATCCCCATTTTCCTCCACCTTTTCCCTATTCCAGTGAGGATCCTCTTCAATGGGATTGCCAGAATGCTCCAAGGATTGGGGGCTAAGAGTTGGGCAAGCAGCAGACATTTTTGTGGGGATGACAATGCCTCTAGAGTTTTCCCCCACCATGGATTTTACAATCGTCCCGCCTCCTCTTCTGCAAAGTTCCTTGAGCCATGGTGGGTAAGTTTTAAGTCTGATTTAATGTGTGGTATTAATAGTCTTTGGATTTCAACTTTGGACTGTTTTGAGTATCATCGGAGTCTGTCTCTATTACCCTTTTGTGGGTGGCCAGGCTTGCAGTGGAAGCAGCATACATCCTCTTCTCACCACTTCCTCTGTGAGTTCACCTGGGCCCTAGATGATGTAGTGGTGGCTTATCTCCTGCCTGGGAGTCAGCTATCATTTCAGGTCTTGTTGGTGGAATTGGATTGTCCACAGTTCTCACTGCCTTCTGAAAAATACAAACAGATTTTCCCACAGAGAGTAAGATCAGAATAGGTTAAATGGGAAAAACATTATTAATTTGGTGAGATTATACTGGGTATAACCTCTCTTTAGGTCCATGGTTAGTGGGAGCTTCTCCTTGGAGTCCAGATTTTTGCTCTCCATAGGAATTTGCTTTGGATACCTGCTCCAGCTAAGGATTCCTTGCCACTGACTGGATCTCTTAGCCAATCAGAAAGCCACTAATTACCTGCTGAGGTTAAGTGCCACTATTGCACAGGTAACTTATTCTTGCCATGCTGGTCTTTGCCATAAGCAGTGTCCCCTGCTTTCTCCTACATTGGCTGCTGTTGTACAGCAGGGCATTCTGCTATGTCTCCCAGCATCATGGGCCACTTTCCCCTGGCAGCTCATGTTACACATTCCAGCACTATATGGGCTAAACATTTGGGAACTGCCTTCCTTCCAGGTTCCTGCTGGATCTCTTGGTGGTATGTGACAAAAGCCTGTGGTATCATCAGCCATAGGGTCTTTTCTGTTGCCTGGGGTGTGTAATCAAGTGCTTTGACAGAAGCCTGTCATATTTAGGGGAACTCATGGGTCTCTCTGACCAACAGCTCAAGCTCAATTTTATATATATATACAGATCAAATTGAAGAATCATTGTTTAAAATTACACATTACTATGTCTAATTATATTCTGCCTATCCCACCACAATGTTTCTAAAGTTGAAAATGATCATTAAGCAATATCAGTTTTGTGTCTATTTATTTCTCTTATAATAAAAGCATTTTATGTTTCAATATAAAATGCTTATTGGCATATGCTAATCATGTATGATAATGCATTTCATAAAGACATTTTTTTTTTTGGTTTTTTGAGGTAGGGTCTCTCTCTAGCCCAGGCTGACCTGGAATTCACTATGTAGTCTCAGGTTGGCCTCTGTCATGGTTTGATCCAGGTGTCCCCCGCAAACAAATGAACGTGTCCTGATAGATCGATCCTCAGCTGATGGCAGTTTGGGTTTTACAACCTCAATGAAGCTGTGTTTTGGGGGATGGGCTTATGGGGTTATAAACCAGCTTCCCCTTGCCAGTGTTTGGCACACCTTCCTGCCGCTGTTTGCAATGCTGTGGCAGAGGTGATGTCCAGCCCTCTGCTCATGCCATCGTTTTCCCTGCCAGAATGGAGTCTTCCCTGGAGTCCGTAAGCCAAATAAACCCATTCCTCCACAAGCCGCTTTTGTTTGGGTTCTTCTTGTGCAGCAACTGAGAAGCTGACTGCAACAGCCTCGAACTCATGGCGATCCTCCTACTTCTGCCTCCCAAGTGCTGGGATTAAAGGCGTGCGCCACCACACCAGGCCACATAAAGACATTTTTATACAAGTCTATTTTGTAGTTAGATCATATTCAGTCATTCCCCCCCTTTATACTCATTCCCTCACTCACACTAGCCCAGTTCATCAGGCAGTTTCTCTCCCACTTCCATGCTTGATGCCCAGTTTTATGTATATATAAAACTTAGCATCTAGAGATGAGAAAAGCATGTGATATTTGTTTTTCTGAGTCAGACCTATTTTATTCAATAAAATCTTCAGTTGCATCAATTTTTGTGCACATGGATAAACAAAACTCATATACACATACACATATATCTGTTAATAGACATCTACATTGATTTGATCATTTACTACTGTGAAGCATAGATGTGCAGGATTCTCTGTGCCATGCTGGTTCAGCCACCTTTAGTTTTATACTCAGGAATGGCACAGATTGGTCATATGGTAGTTCTATTTTTAACTTTTGAACTGTTTTTCCCAGTGAGTTAACAAACTTACATTCCTACCAGCAGTGTGTAAGTCTCCCCTTTCTGTACATCCTCCCAAGGTTCACTGTTTTCTTGATGATAGTAGTCATTCTGACAGGAGTGAGATAGACTTCTAAAGTAGATTTAATTGTATTTCCCTGGGGTGTAGAAAACTTTTTGTAGGTTTGTTGGTCATTTTTACTTCAACTGTATGATCATTTCATTAACGCGTTATCTTTTTTTGAGTGTTCTTTCTTTT
Source organism: Zapus hudsonius (assembly GCA_004024765.1). Lineage (NCBI taxonomy): Eukaryota > Metazoa > Chordata > Mammalia > Rodentia > Dipodidae > Zapus > Zapus hudsonius. The sequence continues at coordinate 1,246 of PVHP010035147.1, read as the reverse complement.
TATTTTTAGGACTTAGGGTCTCTTCAACTCTTTGTGTATTCTGGCTATTAATTCTCTGCCAGATGTTAGCTATCAGAGATTTCCATCAATTGTACAGGCTGTCTACATTCAAGTGATTGTGACCTTTGCTGTACAGAAGCATTTTAAGGTTGTGCAATCCCATTTGTCAATCCTTGGTATTAGTTTCTGAGCTTCGGAATCACGTTTAAAAGTCCTCCCATCTGCCTGAATTTTGAATTGTTTCTCCTACTTTCATTGAACAGTTTCAGAGTTTTGAAGGTTATATTAAGGCATGATTCACTTTGAATTGTTTTTTTTTTTGTCCCAGCTGAAAGTTTTATTTTTCTACATGTGCATATCCAATTTTTCCAGCAGCATTGGTTGAAGAGGCTATCTTTCTTCCACCATATACTTTTGGCATCTTTTCAAACCTTAGGTGGTTATGGCTGCATGGGTTTATTTATTGGTTCTCTATTTTATTCCACTGAGAAGTATGTCTGTTTTGTACAAGTGCCATGCTCTCCTTGTTACCACAGCTCTGTAGAATGCCTTGAAATCAGTTACAGTGTAATGTCTAGCATTATTCTTTTTGTTTAGGATCATTTTGGCTATCCAGTGTTTCCATACTTTGATATGTATTTTAGGATTATCTTTTCTTTTTCTGTGAAGCATGAGATTGGAAAGGAAATTGGGTGAGAATTGAATAGTCGGTTATTTTGGTCATGTCACCATTTCCACAATATTAATTCTGCCTATCAATGAGTATTGGAGGACTTTCATCTTTCAGTGTCTTCTTCAATTTTTCAATATCTTGAAATTTTCATTGCAGAGGTCTTTCATTTCCTGGTTGGCTTTATTCCACAGTATTTTTATGCTACTATAAATAAGATTGTTGTCCTGATTTTTTTCTTGACCATGTTTATTATTGATATGTAGGAAGGCTACTGACTTTTAAATGTTGATATTGTATCCTGCTACTTATCAATTTCTTATTCTCTGGATAACACTTCAAGTACTATATTGGATAAGATTAGAGAAAGTGTCCATTCTTGTCTCATTCCTTATTTAATTCCCCTTTTTAGCGTAATATGTTAGTATGTTGAGTTGCATTTCTTATATTCATAATTTCTTCAAGGTCCTTATAGTAAAGGATGTTGGACTATATGTGACTTCTGTTCTTGAGTCCATTTATGTGCAACATTATATTTATTGATTTGCATATGTTGATCCATCCCTGAATCAATCC
>PVHP010035146.1:0-18568 GCA_004024765.1 Zapus hudsonius | reverse complement strand
TTGTTCATGCTGGTCACCAAACCCCAGAAAACTGTCCTCACATGAGACTTTGAGAAGGTCAGAGACAAGTGTAGAGAGAGCCCATGTTCTAGATGCAACAGGGGACCTAGGGACAGAGGAGGCTGCCCACCCTATACCCCACATCTCCCTCAAGCAGGTGGCCTGCCACCACTGACTGACCCCTCAAACTAAGACATTTCAGTGGAAGAGAACCTGAGCAGGGAAAGCTCGGCTCTCAACACTTGGGAGAGTGGGCCCTGGAGCTCCCTTTTGGGGTGTAGGCAAACTGAGGAGGCTGTGATCCACCAGGAGCAGCTTTCTGGATGGAAATGGAAATGGTTGGGCTCCATGTGGATCTCCATGTGGATCTCTGGTTCACAAGGAGAGTCACATGCTGCTAGCATGCTCTGCCCACCTGGTACCTTGGTGCCTCTTTACAGCCCAGCCTGTCTTCACAGCACACAAGGATGGCCTCCCTGACAGGCATCACACACTGTGACCTTCAGAACCTGGCATGGGTTTTTCCATTCATGCTTTGACCTCCATTTCATTACCTCAGACCTCATGCTTGCCACGGATTCGGCTGCTATCAGGGATGCCAGAGGAGCTGGGGGTCTCCTCTCTGCTTCATTATTTATTATGTACAGCCAGTGTGGATAGTACACTCAGTTCTCCCTAATTCTTTCCACCTTCTCAGGCTCACCTGCCCTCCAAAGGAAGCTGAAATACCCAGAACAGCTAGAAAGACCAGAGCTGGAGGCTGATCCATGGGACAGCTCTGCCATTATAAAAGGCTTCTACTTTCTCACTAATATCAATGGAAAACAAGAAATGTAATGAACTAGGCTTAGTGGCACACACCTTTAATCCCAGAACTCAGGAGACAGAGGTGGGAGGATCCCCATGAGTTCGAATCCAGCCTGGCTACAGAGTGAGTTCCAGGTCAGCCTGGGCTACAGTGAGATCCTGTCTCAAGGAAGCTAAAAATAGGGCCAAGAAGATGGCTCAGCAGTTAAAGGTGCTTGCTTACAAACCCTGATGGCCTAGGTTCAATTCCCCAGTACCCACGTAAAGATAGATGGACAGAGTGTGCATGCATTCACCTGGAGCTTGTTTGCAGTGGCAAGAGGCCTGTTGCCTCATTCTCTCTCTCTCTCTTTCTCTCTCTGCAAATAAATAAAAATATTTTTAAAAGCTAAAATAAATAAGGAAAAAGGAATGCAATGGTTTCGGTGTAAGATCACATTTGAATGATACAGTATGCACTGTAAAATGATCTAAAGGAAGGGGTTAAGGTACTGTTGAAATTAGTAATTTGACGTTGATCTGTGTGTCTCTAGCTTAAGAATATACAAGTATAGGCTGAAGGTGTAACTCAGTGGTATATGCTTAACATTCATGAGACCCTGGGTTTGATCACCAGTAACCACACACACACACACACACACACACACACACACACACACACACACTCCTGTAGAGACAAGGAATGGTGTTTAACTGATTGTCTCTGAGAATACCTAATGGCAAAAACAAACTAAACAACAACAAAACCTTGAAAGACATGCGTGTCAAATCCCTAGCCTCTGGAGTTGGGAAAAAAAACACAAAACTAGGATCTTGAGGTGATCATCCGGGGACTATCCTTATAGATAGAGGCCAAAGGGGACTTCGAACAGACAGAAGAGGACGGACACACAGCAGAGGCTGGAGTGATACAGCCCTGGAAGTGAGCAGTTGCCAGGAGCTGTGATAAGACAGAATTCTTCCCCAGAGACCACAGAGAGAGGGTGGCTCTCCTGGTTTCTAGAACTGTGAGGGAATAAATGTCTCTGGTTTTAAGCCATCCAGACTGGGCATTTATTCAAATGAACTCTTGGATTCCAGATCAAATTCATTACACAATTGCAATTGAGGGAGGGGGAAGAAGGCAGGATGAGAAAGGGCCTCTCAGCAACCCAACCGCCCGTTCCTGCCCTTCCTCAGAATGTTCCGTCCTCCCCCACAATGCACTCTGCTAATCAGTAGTCTCCTTGGGTAAACACACTCCCTTCCTCCCAACTGTACAGTTAGTGGAAACTCAATAGCAAGTAAATAATACAACTAACACTGAATAAAATTAAGGAATGAAAGCAATCCTTAGTGTCAAAGAACCGCCCCCCTCAACCTCTGACTCTGGCATAGGTGACCCCATTGTCCTGGCTCCTGTGTTCCACACAATGCTAACTAACCCAGCTAGGCCCGGCTTTGAACCTTCAGAGATTCAGAAGCAGCAACTCAGAAGGCAAGAAGAAATCAGGTTCACTTTCAAGACCAAAGAAAGAAACAATAAGAAACAGCGATCAATGAGCAAGGGAACTATTGTAAAATATATGCTCAGAACAGATGTGTGAACTTACAAAGCTCTGAGGTCTAAGGCCAGACTTTCAGACTGTTGAACACAACACAACACAGCCCAGTGACTCACAATCAAATGACATATGGTCAGCAGGAAGAAGGGAAAATGTGTTTGGGGTGTGTGGGGGGGACAGTACCTCATTTACCCCAGGCTGGCTTTGAACTTGCCTATATGGCTGAAGCGTCTAATCTTTCTGCCTCTATATCCCAAGTGCAGGGATATAGGCATGTCCACCATACTTGGCTTAGGAGGTGCTGGGGATGGAACCCAGAACTTGATGCGTGCTAGACATGCATAGAAAAGCTCTCTACTAACTGAGCCACATTCCCCAGACCTTGTTTGGTTCTGTTTCTTGGGGAGTTACTCCATAACTCACAGCAATCCTCCTGCCTCAACCACCCAAGCACCACTACTATGCTGGGCATTTTTAATCTGCTTTAAGAAGTAAAGAAAGCACCAATTATATTCTAGAAAAGATTCCCAACTCAAAACAACATAACACTGAAAAATTCAGTCAGGTATGGTGGTGTGCCCCATGTCATCCTGTCAGAGGGTGTCCTTCCCTCCTCCCTGGTGACGGCTCTGGATGTGGTGGGGACATGGCCATGTTTACATCAGCCCTCAGAACCATAGTGACACAGACCGTATAGGAACATATCACAGCATGCCGGACATGTGAGCACAGGAATGAACACAAGCAGGAGTAAATGAACAATTGCAGGGGGTCCTAACTTTTCTCATGGGCTGAAAGTTGCTGACACGACAAGGAAATTCCTGAGGACAAAAGAAACAAAAATGGAGTTAGGAGATGTGGTGGACAGACCGCCATGATCACCATCTGCTGCTCTGTCTGGCTTTGTGTGACACCATCCCCAAACGTGAACATGGCGGGACCTGTGATCTCCTTCTAACTCACAGAATATGGCATGGATGACTGGATATCACTTCATGTTGTCAAAGCTCAGAAGACTCCTGCTCAGTGATAGTGCTTGTCTAGCTGTGCATAGGGCTCATTTAATCTCTCTCTCTCTCTCTCTCTCTCTCTCTCTCTCTCTCTCTCTCTCCCCTCAGTACAGCACATGCCTGAATGCCAGCACTCAGGAGGCTGAGGTAGTCAGCCTGGGATGCACAGCAAGATCCTGTCTGAAAACAAAACAAGGGCTGGGGAGATGGCTCAAGGGTTAAAGACACTTTCTTGCAAAGTCTTCTGGCAGGGGTTCAATTCCCCAGCACCCATATAAAGCTGGACACAAAAAGTGATGTGTCTTATGTTTGTTTACATGGGCAAAAGACCCTGGTGTCCCCCCCCCCCCGCCACAAATAAATAACACCCTACCGCTCCTGCAGGCAGATTAATGCTAGGAATCTTCTCATTGGCTTTAAAGAAGCTGCCCTGTTGTGAGATCCTTGGAAGAGGGGGGACACAGTGCAGGACTGTGGGGACCTCCAGAAGCTGAGCCCAGTCCTAAACAACAGCCACCCAAAAGAAGCCAGGGGTCCAAGTGCAACTGCAAATGGATGAATTTTACTAACCAGCTGAGTGGGCTTGGACAAAGAGCCCGTCTCCAGGTGAGTGGCTAGATAAGACCTCAGCTCTAGCTAAGACTTCAACAACAGCCTGGGGCAGGACCCAGCAAGGCTGTGCCAATGTTCCTGACACATAGACTGAGACAACACATGTGTTCTCAAAGCCACTGAGTTTGTCTCTTACACAGCACTAGAAAACGAATGCAGTGACGATGACCTCCAAGTCACGTGGTCTACAGCTCTTAGCACCTTCCAGATCCCCAGAGCCACCCTGCCAACCCTGTGGTGGCAGAGCCATGACAACCAGAGACTGAGTCAAACTATAGGAAGCCACACCAGCTCTGTCATGACCACACTTGTACCTAGTGACATAACCTGCCTATGTCTGTCTCAGTGTCCTCATAAGGAACAATGACAACAGCAGGGACCTCAGGCCACCGTTTCAAGGACTAAATAGGGTGATATTCTCAATATGTTTGGCACATTCTCTGAATACTGTAGGAGCTCAATAAATGCTGATTATTTACGCATGCTAACTGATCCTCTATCATCTTGATCAGACTATGAAGCCCATGAGAGCAGAGACAAGGTGTATTGCTTTTGCACCTAGAGCACGCAGCCTTGGACATGGTGGGTCGAGTATTTGGCACCAGTGGCTCCTCTCATGGGAACCTCCTGGCAACCCTGAGAAGGTAAGGATTTCTCCCAAAATGAGAATTTCAGTTGAGAGATGTGATATCCTGGCCTGGTATCACCCAGGAAATGATGGGTACAACCAGGACCATCTCACTCCAAGAATTAGATTTAAATGTAACTTCTAGCAAAGTTCATTGGCACATCTTTAAAGAGAAGCCAAAGTGTTAGCCTCCTGTACAGTAATTAGGCTTAAATGGAAACAACTCCCATCAATGCATGTAATTAGCAGTATGTGTATGCTGTCAGAGAGTGCATTTCTGGAAGCTTTAGGGAGAAGGTGTGATTCTTCGGTGAAGAAGAAATGAAAGAGGCCGGGAAGGGTTTGCCTAAATTTTTTTTTTCCTTTTTAATTCAGTGTGTAATGATGTGGCTTGTGAGTACCTTCAAGGGGATGGAAATTTCACAGTCCTGGCCTTTTCCTCCCTACAGTACTAGAGACTGAACCCATGGCTTTGCACATGCCAGACAAGCATTCTACCACTGAGCTACAGCCTTAGCCTGCTAAATGGCCTTTTGTTTTGTTTTTGTTTTTTGTCAAGGTAAGGTCTCACTCTAGCCCAGGCTGACCTAGAACTCACACTGTAGTCCCAGGGTGGCCTTGAACTCATAGTGATCCTCCTACCTCTGCTTCCCAAGTGCTGGGATTAAAGGCATGCACCACCATGCTGGGCCCAAATGGCTTTTAAAAGAACAAGAAAGTCCTCAGCAGATGCCGAAGTGAAGGCTTCTGCACATCGATGAGTTCCATAAGGCAGCTGGGACAGTAGGCAAGGGACCTCATGCCTGGGACCAAAAGTGATCAGTGCTTTTATTTCAGATCTGTATCACCAGCTCCCTGGAGACCACCGCAGCTGTCCTCCAACCCTGCAGGGTCCCTTCGTATCCAGGGCAGGATACCTGGCACATTGCATGTGTTTAACACAGCTCTGAGTGACTGCTCCTCAGCACTCTCCTCTGCCTGGGCTTGGTGGTGCAGGCCTGCAATCCCAACTACCCATGAGTGTGAGGCAGGATTAAAAGGCCAAAGCCTACCTGAGCTAGAGAGGGAGTTCAAAGCCAGTCCAGACAAAATAATAAAAATCAGCCAAGCATGGTAGCTCACACCAATAAATAATCCCAGCACTCAGGAGGCTAAAGCCAGAAGATTGCCATGAGTTCCAGAGTAAGACTGTAAATAAAATGACATTATCAAAATAAAAAGTAGCTGGGCGTGGTGACGCACGCCTTTAATCCCAGCACTCAGGAGGCAGAGGTAGGAGGATCGCAGTGAGTTCAAGGCCACCCTGAGACTACATAGTGAATTCCAGGTCAGCGAGACCCTACCTCGAAAAACCAAAAAAAAAAAAAATAATAATAATAATAATAATAATAATAATAATAATAAATAAATAAAATAAAAAGTAAACAGAGGGCTAAGGGCATGACTTGGTGACAAAGCACTTACCCAGCATGCATGAGGCCTGGGTTCAAAGGAACTGCCCCTCTTGCCTGCTTGCAGGCTGGGGTAGAAACTTCTTTGGCCCATCCCTGTGATCCTGGAGGAGGGACTTTAGGAAAATGGATCATGTGATCGAGGATTTTAAACTTACTTCACTCCCTCACTGATGGTGGATTTCAAAAGAATGGGGTGACAGTGACAGTGCTATCCATTGTTATTTCAAAGCCACTTTCATTAATAATGTTGCAAAACGAGGTCACATCTTCAGAGGATACTTAATGCTAGGATTAAGAATTAAGCCTGGGTTAGGAACCAACAAGTCAACCAACTTGGGGTTCCTAATATGGCCATTCCACTCTCCCCTCCCTCCCATGTCGTGCTCTTTCTCCTCTGTCACTGTGTGAACTCAGGGCAAGAGCTTCGCCTGAGCACTTGGTCAGGCACCACCTGCCTGTCCTGGGGACTGTGACCCACAGCCAGGGATATGGGAGCAGGGTGGACCCAAACTGTGGCATATTTCAAATGGGCTGGGGGTGGGTGTAGCTCAGTGGTAGAGTACATGCTTTGCATGTGTGACATCCTGGGTTCCATTCCCAGCACCCCCTCCCCTCCAAGATAAAGGATCTCTTTATTCAGACACTTCTTTGTGGTTTTTTTTTTTCCATCAACCCAGAGCATTTTGTTTCATTTAAATATTTGCAATACTAGTTCATTTTAAAAAATGAAAGTACTAATTTTTAGGAAGGAGAAGAAAGGAATATTTGCAATGCAAAACAAATCAAAGAAAAAACTCCCCTGGGCTGGGGTTCAGTGGTTAAAGGTGCTTGCTTATGAAACCTCTTGGCCTGGGTTCAACTTCCCAGCCACGCCATCTATATAAAGCCTGACTATCATTGATTTGCATCCACAAGATACCCTGGTACACCCATACACACACGTGTGCAAATAAATAAATTTAAAAAAACACCTCCCCCCAAGTCTCCCCAGACTCCAGTAGATTCTCTCAGCGACAAAGGCTCCTCTGATCTAGTAGAAGTGGGAAATGTCATTCAAGGAAAGTGCTTTTCCACGGGTGCTCCTGACGCCTGCCGGAGCATCGTGCTCCATGGCTTTTTTCCTTTGAGACAGGGTTTCATGTAGCCCAGGCTGGCCTCAAAGTGATATGTAGCTGAGGATGACCTTGAATTTCTTTTCTTTTCTTTAAAAATAATTTTATTCATTTATTTGCAAGGAGAGAGAGAGAGAGAGAGAGAGAGAGAGAGAGAGAGAGAGAGAGAGAATGAGAATGGACACTCCAGGGCCTCCAACCATTGCAAACAAACTCCAGACATATGTGCCACTTTATGAGTCTGACCCTATGTGGGTACTGGGAAATCAGACTTGGGACACCAGGCTCTGCAGCTCTCTTCTTTCCTTTCTTTTTCTTTTTTTCGTTTGAGGTACGGTTTCACTCTAGCTCAGGTTGACCTGGATCTCACTCTATAGCCCAGGCTGGTCTTGAATTTACAGCCATTCACATTCAGCTCCACACTGTGTTGGGATTACAGGCATGAACTACCATGTCCTGGTTCTTGAATTTCTGATCGTCCTGCCTCCACATCCCAAGTTCTGGGATTTTAAACATGTGCCACCATGTTTGGCTTAGGCTGTACTAGGGACCAACCAAGCCCATGCTGGGCAAGTACTCTACTAACTAAGTTCCATCCCCAGCCCAGTGTCTTATTATTTTATACCACAACTCTACATAGTATGTACAAACATAAGCCCTCTCTCTCTCCCTTTCATTTATTTTAAATATTTATTTATTTAAGGGGGAGAGGGGAAGGTGAAAAGACAGTATAGGTGTGCCAGGACCTCCAGCCGCTGTCAACAAACTCCAAACAAATGTGCCACATTATGCATCTGGCTTTACATAGGTACTGGGGAACAGAACTTGGGCCATCAGGCTTTGCAAGCAAGTACCCTTAACCACCAAACCATCTCCCCTGTCCTTTCTATCTGATCATCTCAGCCCCACACATGCTGATGCTTCTGCCTGCAAAGCTCTTCCCCTCCTCAGTCACTGTCTTTAATGACACACTGCACATAGCAAGGACTCTGAAACATTTGTTGAATGAGTCCTATTTTCTCTCTGTCTCTTTCTTTCCTTCCTTCCTGTCTCTCTTCCTCCTCTTTCTTTTTCTTCCTCCCTCCTTCTTTCTTTCCTTTTCTTCTTTCTTTCTTTATAGCCCAGGCTGACCTGGAGCTCACTCTGTAGCCTAGACTGGCCTTGAACTCATGGCAATCTTCTTATCTTAGCTTCCTAGTGCTGGGACTAAAGGCATGCATCACTTCATCTGGCTATTTTCTTATGCATCTATGTGATTTTCTTAAGTCAAAGGTTGTATCTCCCATAACCTGGGCATAATCTTTTTACCCTGGCATCCCCTACACCTCCTAAGCCAGGAGCTAGTTACAAGGGCGGTACGGATAGCAGCAGAGTAATATATCAGTGGGTGCCGCCTGGATGTTACAAGAGGATCCAGAGGCCCAGCTAGGGCCTCTATGTAACTATTGGCTGGTGATATGAAGCAAAGGCCTGGTGAGAAGTAAATATGAGATCCTAGGGGTCTGGGGAGATGGCACAGTAGTTAGAGATGCAAAGCCAGATGATGCAGCCATATACATTCACACATAAGTGCAGATAAATATTTTTTCTTAAATGCGATCCTCGTGGCTGAGCCAGGGATCCTTGGGCCCAAGAGAAAGCAAGATTGGCAGAGCAGAGTAGTTCTAGAGGGTCCTCAGGCTGGGGCTGTTCAGGAGAAAGGCCACCCACTAACACCAGGGACAGCTGATGCCAGTCAGCACCAGCATATCAGCTGGTCACGCCCAGCTCCCTGTCGCTGGGTGGACCTGCAAGGTTAATGCTGTCAAGTGCAGATGCCTCCCTTCTTTTCCAGCACAGTCATCGGCCAGCACTGGGCCTCAGAGAATGGTCATTTGTCCCAAAGGTCTGTCAAAACTACAGGCAGAAGCACAACAGGCCCCGCATAACTTACCACTCAGGAGCCCAAGCTCGGATGTGTCGAAGGCCACAGGTTCTGGTTCTCTCAGCAGAGCTCTTGCCAGACCCAGAGCTGGGGGAGTCCTCTGAGTCCTGCTGGGCAGGCCACCTGGTCTAGGAAGGGCCGCCTGCTGCAGGAGCAGGGAGCCCCAAGGACCAGCATGATCCCTGGAAGGTTCTATCCAGACTGGCAACTCTCCCACTGCCGAGCAGCGTTCTGGCCAGTGGGAACCCTCATACACACGTTTGGGGACTGGGAGGCTGAGGCAGGAGGATTGTCTCGAGTGCAAGGCCAGCCTAGGCTACACAGCAAGATCTTGTCTCTCAAAATACCCACCCCCAAATCCCACAAGTCCACATTAGACTTAACCTGATACAGAATACGATGTGAGCGGTCCAAGTACACTTTCCTGCCTAATAAAATCCGTATTCCAAATCTCAGGGTGGTGAGGAGCACCCGGAGAACCGAGTCCCAGCTTCCCAGTCCCAGGCCAGCCAGACTTCCTCCCAAAGAACCAGCGCACCAAACCCCCCAAAGGAATCTTTTCTCTCCAGAGATGAGGAAATCAAAGAGCATTTTGTTGCTTCTTGGACATTCTTCCCCTTTCAAGGGCCGCCCCGAAGAGCAGGGTTTTTGTTACGATCTCTAAAGTTCTAGGCCTAGTGCCCGTCATCCCTGCGAACTTTCTCGAGCCGGCACATACCTGAGTTCTCCCGGGGCGCGGCGAGCAGGTGCGCAGCCTCGGGGCCCCTCTTAGCGGCCAGGATCCAGCAACGTCTCCAAACGCCCATGTGCGCGCGGTCACCGAGGGGAACAGCCGGGCTCCACAAGCCCAGACAAGCCCAGACAAGCCCCGGCAGAGCCCTGCGCGGTCCCTCTCCCGCCGGCCCCACGCGGCGATCTCGGAGCGGGCTCACCCACGACCACCCGGACGACGGCGGCGGCTTCTCCACCTGAAAAGAAAGGGGACCAGGTGGGCAGGGGCGGGGCGGCTGAGGGCCAGTCCCCGCCGTGCGCTTTGGTCACGTTCGTGGAACAGGCATCTGAGGTCCCGGGGGTCCCAGCTTGCGGGGTACAGGCTCCGGAGCCCGCGTCTCCGCTCGCCCAGCGAGAGCGCAGAGTTTGCGCCCCGCGCCCCCCGGCCACCGCCCTGCCCCTGGCCTCTCGCGGGGGAAACGGAGCTCGCGTGGGCTTGCAAAGAACCCAACGCCGAGGGTGTCCCCACGGGAAGAGGGTGGAAGTATCCCACGTCCTGGGTACTTGGTGCGGACGGTGTGGATCGGGCCACCTCGCCAGCTCAGACTCGGAGGGCAAGGACTTCAGTGCCGGCGACTGGCACCCCGCGCGAGGCTCCCCCCGGCGGACCGGCCCCTCCGGCCCGGTGGGTGGACCGCGGGGAGACTGCGCTCAGCGAGCGCCCCGAAGCGCTGCGCGAGGCTGTGCGTGGCGCTGGGGAGCCGGGGGGGGGGGCAGCGGGGCGGGAGACCCTGCGGGCGCGGGGCAGGGCTTGGCTCGGCTGGAGTGCGGGGCGAAGGCTTTGGCGGCTGGGGAGACACTCCGAGCTGCAAGGGAGGAGTCAGGAAGACCAGCCCTCCCAGATCTCACTGCCTTGTGGTCCTATGCGGGTGACACGCCCACGACCCCCTTCTGGTTGGTAGAGAGACACGCGAGTAGGCACTCCAGAGGACCACCCTACCCAAGTTTCCAAGGGGCGCTCTACCTATCGTTCTGTCCCCAAGCATTAAGGAGCCCAACCAGCCTGACGTTAGGACCCCTCTCCCTCCAGTGACAAGCTGCCCCAGGGCCCACTGTGTCCAGGTACTAAAAGCACGGGATTCCTGTTGCAAGTTTCTGCCCTTCCTTGCAGACTCCCTACCAGGCACACTCCCCACAAGGCCCCCCAAATACACATCTTGAACTTACACTTACTTGAGCAGGCTCGTTAACACAGAGCACAATACTGATGACCAAAGCCGTCCTTAGACACCAGGCACAAGCTCCCTGGAGAGAATAAAGAGGGGCTCCATTTCCTCCTTTGCAAGGCAAAGGGCTCTGTGGGGGAGGGATGGGGAGGATGAGGAGGGCAGCACTGTCCAGGTGTGCCTGCTGAGCTCTTCAGTCCCTCTAGGTGGACTCCATTTCCTCAGACTTCTAAAGTCCCAGGGATTCTAAAGAGACCCGAAGTGGGCCCAGAGCAGGTGAGTGGGGCTCATCAGGCACAGGTGGATGGCTGTAGGAAGGGTCTGCCTTTCCTCATCAGCCATGTAGGGAGAGAGTGATTCCACACACTCATCTCACCCCCATGGCCTGACCTTTGAAGGTCCTCAAAGACACAAGATAAGGCTGGTGGGCCCTGAGGCATCACTGGGCAAGGGAAGAGACTGCTTTGTGGTCAGGGTTCCCATTCTGACTCACTATGTCACCTTGAACATTCTGGCTGAGTGCTATTGAAGTCTTGAAGTGCCAGGCATCATCCCAAGCCTCCCCTGGGAATTTCCTTCAGCTTTTCAAAGAGTCCTTTGAGATAAGCTCTGGTCCTGTCTTGTTTACATATAAGAAAAAGGAGAACCAGAGACACAAAACTTAGCTGCTGTCACAGGGAGAAAGTATGATGGAACTGGGACCCAAATCCCTGCTGTTCCCCTGTGAGCCCAGGCCAGCTTGCCTCCCTCCACTTAGCAAATGCTTCCATTCTGAGCTGTGCTCTCAAATATGTAGACAGTGTCAGCTGATAGTATAGATGCAATGAATATTGTGAAATGAATGAATGAGTGAATGAATGAATGACCCTCCGGGCAGGAATCATAAGGACTATAGTAGACAGTGCTGGCACACAGCAGGTGCCACCCACCCTCCCACCCCCCAAATTCACCTGCTCATCTAATGAGCTTCCTCTGGGCATTGTGCTCCAAGCTCCAAGAAAACCTTCCTTGTCTGTCCATGAGGACAGACCCCTGGGAGCATTCCCATCTGAATACACGTTTTCTACTCTTTGTTGAGAGCCACCAAAATACCTTGACCTTGGTAGCTACAGAGGAATACCCCATGGAGGGCTGGGGAGATGGTTCAGTGGTTAAAGAAAGGCACTTGCTTGCAAAGCCTGACTGCCTGGGTTCAATTCCCCAGAACCCACTTAAAGCCAAATGCACAAAGTGGCACATGCATCTGGAGTTTGTTTGGAATGGCAGGAAGCCCTGGAGCACCCACTCTATCTCTTTCTCTCTCTCAAATAAATAAATAAATAAATATTCTGAAATAAATAAATAAACACACCATGGAGATGCTAGACTCCACCAACTAGAAAAACCTGATTCTTACCCACTTTTTCACTTTGAGGTCATAGCAGCCCAGGTCTCCTTTTTTTCGTCATTTAACATCATTGTGTAAACAAAGATTTTTTTCCCCCCTCTGTTCTGGGGATCAAGCCCAGGGCTCTGTGCATGCTAGGTAAGTGTTCCCCAACTAAGCCACACCTCCAGTTCTGTTGTGGTTTAGTTTTTGGGCAGGCAGGGTCTCTAGCCCAAGCTGACCTAAAACTTACTCTGCAGCTCTGGCTGGTCTCTTCAATCCTCTTACCTCAGCTGGGATTAAAGGTATGCACCACCACGTCTGGCCCAGTTTTTGATCTTTTTTTGAGGTGCACAGGATGGCCTCAAAGTCATGGGCCTTCTGCTTCCACTTCCCCAGTGCTGAGATTAGTGCTTTAAGGGCCTTCCTTGGTTCTTCCTCTCTCCAGTCTGGTCATATTTCCCCTGACCATGCAGCACTAGACCCACAGCTGGGGCCCACACCTGGCCTCCAGGCTGCCCAGAGGTCTCTGGAGAGGTGGAAGTGCACGGGAGGCAGGGACAAGCATCAGCTGCTGCATGGTGCCCCAGGAGGCCTTGGTGGAACCATCAGGCCAAGTTGGTGGTAGCCACTGCTCAGCCTTCCTCTCCAACATGACCTTTGACACTGCAGATGAGAAAAACAAGCTCTATAAAGCACTTGAGAAAGTTCTAGATCTGAGTCAGGAGGGGAAGCCCAGCCAGGAAACCAAGGAGTCCTGATAGCCAATGGAAGGATCTTGTCTGAAGAAGAAAAATGTCAAAGGAGGAAGAAAATGTTCTGGATTTAGATAATGGTGATGAATGTATCACTCTGTGATTGTCCTGAAGCTCCTAAATTTACACACTGTAACTATTGAAGTCACAGTAAATTGATCTCAGTTAGGAAGCAGTCAAGGGGGGCTGGGGTGGGGTAGCTCAGTGGTAGAGCACTTGCCCAGTATATGGGAGGTCATAGGTTCCATCCTCAGCCTCAAAAAAGGAAGGGGGGGGGGAGTAGAGCATGGTGGCTCATGCCTATAATCTCAGCACTAGGGAGGTTGAGGTAGGGTGATTGTTGTGAGTTCAAGGCCAACCTACAGAGTGAATTCCAGGTCAGTCTGGGTTCTATAGAGTGAGACCCTGTTTCAAAAAGAAGAAAAAGAAAGAAAAAAGAGGGACAAGAACTCCATTCCTGGTGAAGAAGTTGCCACCAGATTAAAAATAACTAGCTGGGCGTGGTGGCTCACACCTTTAGTCCCAGCACTCAGGAGGCAGAGGTAGGAGGATTGCCATGAGTTTGAGGCCACCCTGAGACTACACAGTGAATTCCAGGTCAGCCTGGGCTAGATCGAGACCCTACCTCAGAAAACAAAACAAAAAAGTGAACAAACGTGAGTGGAAACACTACAAAAGGGAGGAGGCCTTTCAGTGTGTGCTCCTCACTGTGCTGGACACTTTGACTCATGTAGCCCTAAGGGTCTGTTCATTTTCCAGCTCCTAACTTCATGCCCTGTGGCCCAGGTGTCAAATAAACCTCTTTTGGATCAGGGACCAAGGGTCACCTTATTCTAAGGCCATACCTACTAGTCAGTAGATAAACACAATCACTTCACCTGTAAACAGATACACCACTTAAGCACCGTTTGTCAAGACAGTTGTTCAGCGTCTTTTGGTCCTTATCAAATTGTCCCCTCTGCAGCTCTATAAAATACCCCTGGATGATGTCCATTTAGCAGGTAATAAGCTGAGCCTCAGAAAAACTTTTGTTTGCCCAGGTCTTTGCCTAAGGTCGTATGGGGTTGTCAACAACAGACCTGGATTTAAGACCCCTGCTGGTCCAGAAAGGACAGCAGTCCCTCACAGGACACATTTGACAAAGGTAGGGCACAAGGGAAAACCCCTCCATTTTTACTGAAATTCATGGAAACTCCCTGCCCTTGAGCACAGAGAAGTGGGGCGTTTGCTGTCTGCATGTTGCAAAAAATACATTTCATTTCTCCAGCTGAAGTAGGAATCAAGCCAGATTCCGTTCCATGCAAAACGACAAGGAATCTAAGCTCTGGTTCTAAGGATTTTGGCAGAATGGTTTCCCATCCAAGATTCTGTAATCATTGTGTAAGAGGATAGTCATTAACCACATGTGTCTATCTGAATTAATTGTATAACATTTCAAATTCAGTTCCTTCTGTTAGTCTTTGATGCTAGAGGCTGCCGAATCAGATACTACCAAAGTCTGTTCTGAGCCAGGCATAGAGGCAGATACCTATAATCCTAGCACTAGGGAGGGTAGAGGCAGAAGGATCAGTAGTTTAAGGTCATCCTCAGCTACATAGTAAGTTTGAGGCTAGCCTAGGCTACATGTGACCCTGCCTCAAAACACAAATGGAGACTGGAAAAAATGGCTCGGCGGAAAGATGCTTGCTTGCAAAGCCTGACAGCCTGGGTTTGATTCCCCAGCACCTACATAAAGCCAGAAGCACAAAGTGGCACATGCATCTGGAGTTTGTTTGCAGTGGCAAAAGGCCTTGGTGTGCCCATTCTCTGTCTCTTGTTTTCTCTGCTTGCAAATAAAATAAAAATATTTTTGATGGTTAATCAAAATTTAAGAGGTTTAGAACAAACCATATGGAAACCTACTTCTTTGGCACACCCAGTAGCCATAGATTGTTACTAGAAAATTTTCAGTGCCAGCAATGGGATACTATCAAGTGAGTTGTTGGCCAGGGAGGTTCCTGAGGCCCCAAAATATTATGGCCCATTGCCAAGGCTCTTGGTTGCCCACCAGAATGAGATGGTAAGACCCACTGCTGAAGACCCCACATGCTTGGGCTACAGGTCACTGGGAAATCAAGCTGGAGCTGAGCTGGAAACCTCCTCCCCATTAATCAGCTGACAACTAGAAAGAGCTATGCTACATGCAGCCCTATGGGAGAGAGAAGTCATCAATAGGAGTGAATAGCACTGGACCTTGCAAGCCTAAAGACTGACCAACCAGGCCAAATGTGCCAATTGGGGCAATAGTGGCCCATCTGTTGTGGGGGAAACCAACTGCCCTCTAATTGGACTGCAGACCCGCTACACAGGAGAGAAAGCATGCTTGGCATTGAAGACCTAGTCAAAAGCCTGTACCAGGGGAGGTCATAAGCCCTAGGGGAGTGAGTAATGCCTGCTGTTGTCTGGATAAATACATATATATTATGCCCACCAAACTGCCTTATAAGCACTTTTTAAAAACATTCAGACCCATATGATAATGCTGCTTTCGCTTTTGGCTAGAGAAGCTTCTCTTTTCAGATGGTGGTGACCATTGGGATGATTCAAAAGACACCATAGTGCTGAGAAGAAATGACAGTGGAATGTTCAGTGCTGGGACATCTCTATCACAGCTCTGGAGGCTCAGGGTCTATTGCGGAAGAGGTGGCAGAAAGATTGTAAGAGCCAAAGGAATGCAATGCAATCTTCCAGATACAAAATGGCCTTGATATTCAAGACTTTGCAGTGCCTGATAATACCTACACAAGACCTTCATAAAAGGAAGAAAAGACGATGACAGAGAAATAAAATAGAGACTAACTGAGAGGGGGAAGAGATATGAGAGAGGGTGAGGAGGGAATTACAATGGTTAATTGTCTATAATTATGGAAACTAGTGACAAAAAGTTTTTTAATAAACAAATAAAGTCCATCCTGACTTCAGCCACAGCCTGAGGAAATCATGACCCTGGACCACATCTCATGCAGGCTCCTGGTCACTGGTTCTGTTGGGCAGTCTTATGAAAAAGTGCCTCAAAACACCATTAGTATATGAAGTATAAGTGAGGGATCTCTGTGAACCAACTTTTGGAGTCTGGGGTCCCTGAACAAACACAGTATGGTATGGATGGAGATCTTTTCCAAATTGCCCCTTCTACTAGTTGAAAGCCGAAGTCCTTTCACGATGGAGCCAGTGGACTAGCCAAGCCAAAGGAGAAGGGGGCAGCAGGCAAGAAGCCTGGTTAGTGCATGCACCCGTCATCCGATCACACAGAAGAATGAGGCTTACCAGCTTGAACTACATGGTGAGTTCCAGGCTAGTCAGGAATACATAGACCCTATCTCCAAAAGAAAGAGGGGAAAGAAACAGAAAACCCCTTTGGGGGAAAAAGATGCAGCTACTGAGAAACCAGTTGTAAAAAAGAAATTTTCTACAGAATAAGATGAACCTGCTGCATAAACGATCAAATTTGTTTGAAGCCAGGCATGATGGCACATGCCTGTAATCCCATGATTTGGAAGGCTGAGGCAGGAGGATGACTGCAAGTCTGAAGCTAGCCTGGGCTCTATAGTGAGATCCTGTCTAAAAACCCCCACAAAACTATTATATATATATTATATATATTTGCATAAAGGTCAAATATTTTAAGAAAGCTTATTTGAATAAAGAGACTGGTAGAAAAAAAAAGCAACAAACCCAATATGCTTTGATTTTAGTGCAGAAGTCTGAATTATAACCCGAGTGGTGTTTGGCAGGCAGGGGTATGACCAAGCCTTAATATAATAATTTTAAAGTTCTAATGTGTCACTTGTGCTGGGCAGCTGATGCCGCAGGCCTGACCACTCACAGCAGGACCAGCATGAGATCCAGCTGGCCCATAAACACCCAAAGCCTTTCCTCCGTAATCAAGAGGACAGGATCCAGGCACAACAAGAAACTCATGGTAGAGGGGCCAGGCAACCCTGAACTATGAGGGTCTTAGAACTCATACTCCACTGACCAGCACCCACCTACCTTGCTGCGCCCATGTCTGAGAGATTGTTGCTTTCATATCCACTGAGTGCATAGAGACAGTACTTAGACTTGCTTCTGGGGACTGGAGAGATGGCTTGGCAGTTAAAGGTGCTTGCTTGCAAAACCTGTTGGCCCAAGTTCAACATCCCAGCCACCCATGTAAAGCTGCATGGACATTTGTTTGCAATAGCAAGTATTTACACACTGAAAATAAAACCTGCTTCATATCCCAGGGTGGTGACATGTTCCTGTGATCCCAACATGTACTTGACAGGCTGAGGCAGGAGGATTGCCACTTTCAGGACAGCCTGGGTTATACATCTCACAAAACAAAATCAACCAACCAAACAAACTAAAACCCTTGCTTCAGCTTTCCTTTGGTTCTTAGCTACCAGGCTCCTTTACTTCTCAGCCTTGTCACCAGACATTCCTGGCCTCTGCTGGCTCCTCCTCCTTCAGCCTCCTCCCTCTTCCAGAAGGGGGATCCCAGGGCTTGGCCTCTGAACTCTTCCTCCACCT
Organism: Zapus hudsonius; assembly: GCA_004024765.1. Classification (NCBI taxonomy): domain Eukaryota; kingdom Metazoa; phylum Chordata; class Mammalia; order Rodentia; family Dipodidae; genus Zapus; species Zapus hudsonius. The sequence goes on along the minus strand of PVHP010035146.1, from coordinate 868 downwards.
TCTCCCTCTCTGGTGACCTTCTCCACTGATATTTGCAGTCACCCTGTCTTCTGACTCCAATGGTCAGCTATGGATGCAAAGTCTTGGTGATGTGGATAGGGATCTCAGATGTCCTGTGACCGAAGCTAAAGTCTCACCTGCACCTTCCCTACCCATATGATCCTCTAAAGTTGTCCCCATCTCAAAGAACTTCCTCCTTCCAGAGCTGAAGCCAAACAGGGCACAGGCCATGCTGTCCATCAGCAAAGCCTGCTGCCCCACCTCCAAAACATCTTGCAGTCAGTCCACCACTGCTGCTCTCCTCATCACCATTGTGTGCCGCATGATGGGGCTCTTGGCTTCGGGGGTGTGATGGTTAGGTTTTGTTGTCTACTTGATCGTTTTCATTATCTTGGGTGGGTCTCTGAGGATGTTCGCAAGAAAAAAGCCCTCTCAGTAGGGGTAGGATGTAAGGAAGCTAAGGGAAGCGAGAAATTAACATCCCTTCCTGTGTGAGCAGTGCAGGAAGGAAATTCCAGAGACTCAGAGAGTCAATAAGTCTGGGAAAGAGTTGCAAGACTCAACCCCATGGCTATATATAAAGGGGGAGAAAATTTTCTCTCCTCTCCCCCCTGTGGCTGTTTGCTATTCTGTGTGTGTGGTGTTGGTGATGGGTTGCTCTCTCTGCTTGGACCTTTGAAAGGGGGCCAGCTTCTTTCACCATTATGGAACTTTCCCTGGATCTGTAGCTTCAATAAATCCTTTCCTCCCATAAACTCTGCCTGGTTTGGATATTCATCCAGTGGCATGTGGCTGACCATGACAGGGGGTTGCTACCTGGCTTTATAGAGTGTCCTGTCTGGCTTTACTTGAACCTTATCTGCCAAAG
>PVHP010035145.1:0-18641 GCA_004024765.1 Zapus hudsonius | reverse complement strand
CAAATGGCAACAACGATATCACTGAAGAGAGAGAGCAGAGGCAGGCCCAGGAAGACACGACACTAAACCCTGATCATACTGGCACAGATCTTAAGGAAAACTTAATGTTAGTCATGCAAGGAAAGATGGACCAACATAATGAAAAGGTACAAAGTCAGCTCATTAGCTTTGCCACCAGGCTTAATATAATTGAGGAGAACCTAATGAACTTCAGAAGAGATATATCAGAAACAAAGACCCTTCTCAAAAACCAGCTTTCCAAATTAACCGAAGATATCTGCAAATATAAGAATGACTGTCAGGAAGAAGTAATTAAATCAAACCTTGAAATGAAAACACATCTCAACAGGATGATAGAAGCAACCCAGAAAGAAGTTGCAGAAAACAAAAACCATATTGAAATAATAAGAACGTCCCTAGAATCTCTTACTAACAGGATTAACCACTGGGTAAACAGAACCTCAGACATGGAATACAAAATAGAGGAGAATTCAAGAGAAATCAGAAACTTGATAAAATTCAAAAGAGCAAGTGAACAAGACTCAAGGGAAATGTGGGATATCATAAAAAGACCTAATCTCAGGATCATGGGGATTCCAGAAGGAGAAGAAAACAAAGCTGAGGGCATAGAAAGAAAACTTTCCACACTTGGCAAGAGATATCCCTGTACTTCTAAAAAAGATATGGAGGACCCCAAACAAATTGGACCAAAGGAGGAACACCCCAAGACATATCTTAGTTACAATGCCAAACATTGAGGATAAAGAGAGAGTACTTAGAACAATGAGAGAAAGGAAAATCACTTATAAAGGAAAACCTATCAGAATCACCTCAGACTTCTCCAGAGAAACTTTAAAAGCCAGGAGAGCTTGGAACAAAGCAATCCTAGGCCTAAAGAAGCATGGATTCCAATCTAGACTACTGTACCCAGCAAAGTTATCCATCATAATAGGTGGAGAAATGAAAGTATTCCATGAAATTAACCAGCTCCATAATTACTATAACACAAAGCCATAACTTCAGAAGATACTTCACGAGATATCCCATGTAGATGAGACAAACATTCAACCTCAGCAAAGGAAGAGAGAACAAGCACGTTAACACCAAAGAGATAACAACAACGGCTCAGATACCAACCTCCATATTCTCTCCAACATGGCAGGGTTTAAAGCAAACCTCACAGTTATAACTTTCAATGTACATGGACTCAACTCTCTTATGAAAAGACACAGGATCTCAGGTTGGATCAGGAAAATGGACCCTTCCATCTGTTGCCTTCAAGAAACACACCTTATCGCTAAAGACAGCAACCTAATGAGAGTAAAAGGGTGGAAAACAATTTTCCATTCATGTGGGAATAATAAAAAAGCAGGTGTAGCTACTCTAATACCTGACAAAATAGACTTTAAACCAACAGCAATAAAAAAGGATGATAATGGCCACTTCCTACTCATCAAGGGAACGATACAACAAGAAGACATCACTATACTAAATATGTATGCTCCAAATGCAAGGGCCCTTCAGTTCATTAAGCATAAATTACTCAAAAGCAAAGCAGATATAGATGCCAACACCATCATAGTAGGAGACTTTAACACTCCACTGTCATCACTAGATAGATCGTCCAAACAAAAGACAAGCAGGGAAATAAAGTAGCTAAATAGCACCACAGACAAACTAGGGATAACAGACATCTACAGAATATTCCACCCCAAGGACACATTCTTCTCAGCACCACATAGAACCTTTTCCAAAATTGACCACATACTGAGTCATAAATCATCCCTCAACAAATTCAGAAAGATCATTGTAATCCCTTGCATCATATTGGACCACAACACATTAAAGCTAGAAATTAACAATGGAAGAGGATCCAAAAATTTCAATAGATATTGGCGACTGAACAACTCACTCATGAACAATGACTGGGTCAAACAAGAAATCAGACAGGAAATCCGGAATTTCCTAGAAACAAATGATAATGAGAACACAACCTTTCGGAACTTATGGGACACAATGAAGGCAGTCCTCAGGGGGAAATTCATTGCACTAAATGCCTTCATATTGAAGACAGAGAGGTCTCAAATCAACCAGCTATCCTCCCACCTAAGGACATTAGAACAGATGAAAAAATCCAATCCTAGGAGCTCGAGACACAAGGGAATAATTAAGATCAGAGCTGAGATTAATGACTTGGAAACAAAGAAAACAATTTTAAAAAATAGACAAATCAAAGAGTTGGTTCTTTGAAAAAGTCAATAAGATTGACAAACCCCTGGCCAATTTAATCAAATGAAAAACAGAGAAGGCCCAAATTAACAAAATAAAAAATGACAAGGGTGAGATCACAACAGATCCCAAAGAGATTGGAAGCATCATCAGGTCATACTTCCAAAACCTATACTCCACAAAATTAGAGAACCTGGAAGAAATGGATAAATTCCTGGACACCTACCAACTATCAAAGCTCAGATCAGAGCAGAGAAAGATCCTAAACAATCCAATAACAATCACAGAGATTGAATCGGTAATCAAGAACCTCCACAAACGGAAAAGCCCAGGTCCAGATGGTTTCTCGGCCGAATTCTACCAAACCTTCATCATAGAACTGAAACCTCTCTTTTTGAAGCTTGTCAGGGGCATAGAAAAAGAGAGTAGGTTCCCAAACTCCTTCTACAAAGCTACCATTGCCCTAATTCCCAAACCAGGCAAGGATGTAACAAGAAAAGAAAACTACAGACCCATAACCCTGATGAACTTGGATGCAAAAATCCTAAACAAAATCCTAGCAAACAAAAAACAAACCCACATCAAGACTATAATTCACCCTGATCAAGTCGGCTTCATCCCAGGGATGCAGGGATGGTTCAACATACAAAAGTCGATAAATATAATTCACCACATTAACAAACTCAATTGCAAAAACCACATGGTCATCTCAATTGATGCTGAGAAGGCTTTTGACAAAATTCAACACCACTTCATGTTCAAAACCCTTGAAAGAATAGGCATAGATGGCCTATACCTCAACATGATAAAGTCAATATACAGATCTCCTAAAGCACAAATCATCCTCAATAGGGAACAACTCAAGGAGTTCCCACTTAACTCAGGCAAAAGACAGGGGTGTCCACTCTCACCACTGCTCATTAACACAGTGCTTGAAGTTCTAACCCAAGCAATAAGACCAGAGAGAATAGCATAAAAGGGATACAAATCAGAAAGGAAGAAGTCAAACTATCCCTCTTTGCAGATGACATGATCTTATATATATCAGATCCAAAGAACAGTATCAATAAACTCCTGAAGGTGATCAATGCCTTCAGCAGAGTGGCAGGATACAAAATTAACACACAAAAATCAGTAGCCTTTCTATATACAGAAGACAAACATTTGGAAAAAGACATCGGAGAAACTGTCCTGTTCTCTATAACCTCCAAGAAAATCAAATACCTTGGAATATCGCTAACCAAGGAAGTGAAAGACTTATATGAGGAAAATATTGAAACACTCAAGAGGGAAATAGAGGAGGATGTGACAAGATGGAAAGACATTCCATCCTCATGGATAGGGAGAATCAATATAGTAAAAATGGCAATCCTGCCAAAAGCAATCTACAGATTCAACGCAATGCCAATAAAAATCCTAACCTCCTTCTTCACAGGCATAGAAAAAATAATCTCAAAATTTATTTGGAAGGGTAAGAGAACTCGAATAGCCAAAACTATTCTGAGTAAAAAAAAAAATTACGCAGGAGGTATCACTATACCTGACTTTAAAACATACTACAAAGCCATCATAACTAAAACAGCATGGTATTGGGAGAAAAACAGACAGTCTGACCAGTGGAATAGAATTGAAGACCCAGCCTTTAATGTGAGTAACTTCAGCAACTTAGTCTTCGACAAGGGTGCCAGCAATGTATGCTGGGCTAAAGATAGCATCTTCAGCAAATGGTGCTGGACAAATTGGATAATCACGTGTGAAAAAATGAAAATAGACCCACTCCTTTCACCATGCACAAAGATCAACTCCAAATGGATCAGAGACCTCAATATTAACTATACAACCCTAAACACCCTGGAAGAAAATATAGGAGGAGCCCTACAGGAGATAGGAGTAGGGAATAAGTTCCTGAGCAAATCTCCGGTAGCCCAGGAAGTGCAACAGTCACTTAACCAATGGGACCTGATCAGGCTCAGAAGCTTCTGTACAGACAAAAACACCATTCTCAGAGTCAATAGACCCCCTTCAAATTGGGAAATTATTTTCACCAGCTACAACTCAGACAGAGGCCTAATTTCCAGAAACTACAGAGAACTCAAAAAAATTAATAACAAAAACCCAAAATGCCCCCTCACAAAATGGGGTATTGATCTCAACAGAGAATTCACAGAGGAGGAAACACAAATGGCCTTGACTCATCTAAGAAAGTACTCAGCATCCTTAAGCATCAGGGAAATGCAAATCAAAACATCAATGAGATACCATCTTACCCCTGTCAGAATGGCAATCATAAAGAAAACCAACAACAATCGTTGCTGGCAAGGATGAGGGGAAAAAGGAACCCTCATTCACTGCTGGTGGGATTGCAAACTTGTTCAACCGCTATGGAAAGCAGTGTGGAGACTCCTAGACAGAATGGACATTGAACTACCAATGGACCCAGCTATCCCTCTACTAGGCATCTACCCGCAAGATGTCACATCTCGATGCAGAAAATTTGGTACAACTATATTTATAGCAGCTCAATTCATAATAGCCAAGAATTGGAATCAACCCAAATGCCCATCCATGGAGGAAACTGTGGAGTTTATTTGCAGTGGCAAGAGGTCCTGGCGTACCCATCCCCTCTCTCTCTCTCTCTGTCTGTCTCTCTCTCTCTCTTAAAAATAAATGAATGCATGTATGAATAAGAAAACAAAGAACCTAAAATTAAAACCAAGTTTGAAAAACTACAAAAGGCTCGGCAGATACTTTACCAAAGAGGATCTCTGGATGGCATAACGAAAAGACATCCGACATCATTGGCTATTAGGGAATTACAAACAAACCCCAAGAGATACCACCACATACTTAATACAAATTACCAACAACATGATGGACTGAGGAGGATGGGGAGCCACCGGAATGCTCATGTGACTGTTTGAAAGTGCACAGCCATCTTGAAGGGACTGATCTTTGTTTGATTCTGTGATTAAGACGATTTTACTATGCACACCATAAGAATTCAACCATGTCTTAGGAAAATAAATACATAGTCCATGAAAAACTTAAAAATATGTCAGATAGACAGTTCACCTCTGATGCCTGTTAGCAGAGCTCGGCTTGGTATCCAACTGTCTCTTTCCCTCTTTGGAGGCTGTCTGTCACAGCACACGGCTTCTTGAGTCATACTGCTGTTTCATTTACTCATTTCACAAAAGAAAAATGTTTCAGATGACTGAATCCATTTACCCCTAGGGTCTTCCTTCTAAGTGCTCTCTCTTAATTCAATAAAAACTTATCTGAGTCAATAAATATCTCTGTCTGCTCCAGCCTTGGAGTGCTTTGCCTGGTACACACCTACCACCTGATAAGCAGGATGCCTACATCTGATCTCCTTGCCATGGTGAGTGGACAAGACACTGAGGCTGACTGTAGTAGCAGGCTCCTTCCCAGTAGTTGATAACCTGTCCCCACAGAAAAATGGGAGCCCTGATTAGATAAAACACAGCAGAAATACACTTCCCAACACAAATAGGGTCAGAAACACCTGTGTGTATCTACTTCGGGAAGTGGGATGGTGGAGAAGCTTGAGATGGAGCACTTCATCTTCCCAAAGGATTCTAGACATCAGAAATGCAAGGGGAGTTTTATATAAGGAAATAACATGACAAGTTTCTTCACTATTTACTTATCTGCAACTTTTCAAAAATTATAAAAAACTTCAGGCACCCAAGATCATTGATATTAACCTTTTGCATCAGGCCAAATGATCCACTTCATAAATGAATGCTATGTACAAGACTATAAAACCCACCCCTAAATAGCCCCCATTGCTCCCAGAGAGCTACTATCTTAAAATCAGAGAGAGAGAGAGAGAGAGAGAGAGAGAGAGGAGAGAGTGTTATTTTACTAGATATCCATTAAATATCCATAAACTCTATACTGTTACATGCTTTGAAGTTAACCTGAATGGCATTCATGCCCTTTTGTGTCTTACTTTTTATACCAATATGTTTATGAGATTTCATCATTAATGTGTGTCATAAATATAGAGCATCTATAATAGAGAGATGGAGAGTGGGAAGGGTACAAGGGGGAGGGAAGGGTACAAGGAGGAGGGAAGGGTACAAGACTAGGAAGGAGACTTGCCAGGAGACTGGGAAGGTGTCCCTGGAAAACAGAAGGACACAGGCAAACCTTCTCATGAGACAGACAATAAACAGGATAAGAAAAATATACACTACAATATATATGATACAGTGTTTAGGAAAAATGTGCTATGGTGATGGTAAGTGCTAAGAGCATTTAAGGAAGGGAAAAGGAAGTGTGTGTGTGTGTGTGTGTGTATAGAGTTGGGTTTTTAGGCAGAGCGCATTGCTAATGGCTGTGTGGTATTAACCCTGGTGAGTGAGGACTACTTCACAGAAGGTGAGTGGTCATGTATCCCATTACTCACCAAGCCTCTGGGAAGTGCTGAGTCACCGGAATACACATCCTCCACCCACTGTCACACTGCTTCCTGTGTGAATGCACCAGCAGAGCACTGAACTTTCTGTTACCAGACTTCCAAAGTGTGCCTTTCTGAAGGAGATGGGTGTGACTTGCTCAGGCTTCAATGTCTATTCCCATGATTATTAGGGTGCCTGAGGACATCCATAAGAGCCTTTCTAGAATTGTCTTGGGAAGGTTCAGGCAGCTCCATAGACCCCTCCCCTTGAGTGGGAGGTGTCTCTAGCCAGAGCCCAAACCTAGATGCAAAAACGGATTGATAACAACTCATTGTTTGCCCATTAAATAATGTAACTCATTATGGACAATTAAAAAAAAAAAAGGATTGGTCAGGTATAGACCAATCAGCTGTTTCTCTGACTTACCTGGGGGGACTTAAAAAAAAGCTTCCCTAGGACAAAGGCCTCTCTTCCTCTCATGGCAGGCCAGAAGAAGGACCTCTGACATTCCAGAGCTTGGGTAAGGCCCCCACTACAGCCTAATGGCTGTGTGTGTGTGTGGGGGGGGGACTAGGGGTTCTTTCCCACATGAACCTTTCCTTCTCATGATGGGAGCCTTCTGTTATCTTTTCTTCTGCTGCTTATTTGGCTGAACAGCATAAATTCTGTTAAAACTCTCCATGTTTTTCTCCCCACACTGGTGGCTGGAGAACTCTGTAACTCCCCATGTTCCCTTAAGTAATAAAATCTCCCACTATATCTTAATATCTTATTGTCTATGATTTTAATTCTTTAACTTTGTAGACAAGAATTCGGGTTTTCCTTAAATTTGTCACTAGTCATATTCTTTACTTACAGTTTGGTTTAACCTGATTAGGGGCCACTGATAAGGGAGAATATGTGGCACTTGTCTCTCTGTTCTTGTATGAGTTCACTGAGTATGATCTGTTCCAAATCCATCCATTTGTCTTTGAATTTCATTATATCATTTTTCCTAATTGCTGAGTAGAATTCCATGGTGTATATGTACCACATTTTTGATATGCATTCATCTAGTGATGGGCATTTAGGTTGGTTCCAATTTCTACCTATTATGAATTGACCCACTATAAACATGGTTGTACAGATGTCTCTGTGCTGAAATGAGTCTTAAGGATATATGCAAAGTAAAGGGATAGCTGAATCAACTGGTAGTTCTATATCCATCCTGTTCAGAAGCCTCTACACTGCTTTCCATAGTGGTTGTACAAGTTTGCAGTGAAGGAGGGTTCCTTTTTCCCCACATCCTTACCAACACCTATTGTTGGTAGATTTTTTAATGATTGCCAGTCTTACTGAAGTGAGGTGGAATCTCATTGTTGTTTTGATTTGCATTTCCCTGATGATTAATGATGTTGAACATTTTCTTAAGTGAGAATTGGCCATTTGTATTTCTTCCTCAGAGAATTCCCTGTTGAGCTCAGAGGCCCATTTTGTGAGAGGGATGTTTGATATTTTATTATTTAATTTATTGAGTTCATTGTAAGTTCTAGATATTAGACCTCTATCTGTGTTACAGCTTGTAAAGATTAACTCCCAACCTGATGGTGGTCTATTGGCTTTGAGTCTGTACAGAAGCTTTTTAGCTTGATGAGATCCCATTGGTTAAGTGATTGCTGTACTTCCTGGTTTACCGGAGGTTTGTTCAGGAAATTTTTACCTACTTCTATTTCATAGAGAGTTCCCCCTAGTTTTCCTTCTAGGATTTTCAGTTTCAGGTCTTGTGTTGAGGTCATTGATCCATTTGGAGGTGATTTTGGTGCATGGTGAGAGGACTGGGTCTATTTTCATCTTTTCACAAGTGTTTATCCAATTTGTCCAGCACCATTTGTTGAAGATGCTATCTTTACTCCAGCTGATATTGTTGGCATCTTTATCTAATATTAAGCAGCTATAGTTGCTTGAGCTTAGGGCAGGGTCTTCAATTCTGTTCCATTGGTTTATCTGTCTGTTCTTATGCCAGCACCATGCCATTTTTGTTACAATGGCTTTGTAATATATCTGTAGATTGGGTATGGTGGTACCTCCCAATGAGCTTCTTTTACTAAGGATGGATTTGGATATCTGAGGCCTTTTGCCTTTCCAAATAAATTTGGAAATTATTTTTTCTATGTCTACATAGAATGACACTGGTATTTTTATTGGCATGGCATTGAATCTGTATATTGCTTTTGGGAGTGTCGCTATTTTCATGACATTAATCCTGCCTATCCAGGAGCATGGAAGATCTTTCCATATTTTTGTGTCATCTTAAATTTCCTTCTTCAGTGTTTTTTTTCTTTATTGTTCATAATGAATTACGTTGTTTAGTGGGCCAACCATGAGTTGTTATCCCCAATTCCCCATTGCCCCCCTTCCCCATCCCCTGTCAGCTGGATATCCTCCTCTGTGGGCTGTCTGTATCAGTCTTTGTAGTAGGGGACCATGGATAGCTCATTCTTCAGCCGGGCTCTCATGTCTCAAGTGTGTAGTTACTGAGGGTTGCCAAGTCTCTGCTATTCTCCCCCACCACAGCTCTCACAATCTTTCCGACCCTCTTCCGCTCAGTTCCCTGAGTCGTGGTGGGCGAGTATTGAGGCTGCTATGGTGTTGTGAGCTTAGGGGTTTTTGTGTCAAGATTCGTTGGTTTCTGTTACACTGGCTTATCTTTTGTTGATTGAATGGCTATGGCTGTGGGTCCCTTGTACATCCAATCATTCTCTGTGGGGTTCCATATGAATCCTCCCCCGTATGACTGTGGTGACTCATCTCATGCCAGGATCTCAGCTTTCTGCCTGCAGTCGGTTGGTAGGGTTATATGGGCCACAGCTCCCTCGCTGTATCCTGAAAAATACAAACACAATCTCCATCAGAGAATGAGGTCAGTATCAGTTAACAAATATACAACAATTTGGATTACTTAGCTTCTATTTTTAAAAGCCTCCCCAGCAGTCACTCGCATAGTGCATCTTTTCTTGGTAGCCCAAGAGTATGTGATCTGTTGCATATCGCCCTGAATCCCCAGTTCCAATCAACGGTTCCCCCTCACTGAGTGGAATATTTGGCCGAATTTAATAGCTGTTGATTGTCTCCCCCAGGTTCAGGCTCCTCCATTGCACACTTGCTCCTTTCTTGGTTTCCTTTTCTCTCCCAGTAGGAGGTGTGGTCAGCCTACTCGTGGCCTCAGACTGTATTTCATGCCAGTGGTCTGTTTACACCAGCTGTCGTTGTTCAGCTTCCCCTGGCAGCTTGTGTAGTGTCTTCCAGCACTGCACTAACTGCCATCTGGGAGCTAGTTACCATTCCAGGCCTCGAAGAGTCTCTCGATGCTGAACGATGGTATTCTGTGGTTTCTTCAGCAACAGGGTTTTGCCTCAGGCCTGGGGAGAGCATTCAAGAGCCTTGACAGAATTCTGTCTTTTTATGTTTTCATTATACCAGTCTTTCACATCCTTGGTTAGTGTTACTCCAAGGTATTTGATTTTTTTTGAGACTGTTGAAAACAGGACTTTTTCACTGATTGCTTTTTCTGTGTGCAAATCATTTGCATACAGGAAGGCTACTGATTTTTGTGTGTTAATTTTGTATCCTGCGACTTTGTTAAAGGAGTTAATCACCTTCAGTAGTTTAGTGAAACTATTCTTTGGGTCTGTTACATATAAGATCATGTTGTCTGCAAAAGGGGATAGTTTCACTTCTTCCTTTCCAATTTGTATCCCTTTTATGCCTTTTTCCTGTCTTATTGCATATGCTAGAACTTCAAGGACTATGTTGAATAGCAGTGGTGAAAGTGGACATCGTGTCATGTTCCAGAATTTAGTGGGGAACTCCTTGAGTCTTTCCCAGTTGACTATGAGTTGGGCTTTAGGGGATTTGTATATGGCCTTTACTATGGTTAAGTATAGGCCTTCTATTCCAAGTCTCTGAAGTGTTTTGATCATGAAGTTGTGTTGAATTTTGTCGAAGGCTTTCTCTGCATCTATTGAAATAACCATGTAGTTTCTGTGGCTGAGTTTATTAATGTGGCAGATTATGTTGATTGACTTCCATATGTTGAACCAACTCTGCATTCCTGGGATGAAGCCTAACTGATCAAGGTGGATAATATTTTGGATGTGTTTTTGGATTCGGTTTGTGAGGATTTTATTCAGAATTTTTGCATCTAGGTTCATCAGGGATATAGGTCTATAATTTTCTTTTCTGGACTTATCTTTGTCCAGTTTTGGTATTACAGTGATGCAAGCATCATAGAAGGAGCTTGGAAGAATTCCATGTTCACTAACATCATTAAAGAGCTTCAGAAGGAGTGGTTTCAGTTCTATGATGAATATTTTGTAGAATTCAGCTTAGAATCCATCAGGACCTGGACTTATCTTTCTGGGGAGATTTTTAATTATGCTTTTAATTTCGGTGGATGTGATAGGTTTATTTAAGAAATTTATCTGCTCCTGATTTAGCTTTGGTAGATGATACCCTGTGGATTTGGAAGAGGGAGGAAGAAAATGGGGGATACTATCATAAGGTTTGCTCAAACAATGTATCTAATTTTGGATAATAAAGATATCAAAAAAGTAATTAAAAGGGAAAATGAAGGACACTTCTTACTCATCAAGGGAATAATCCAACATAAAGATAGCATTATCATAAATAAATATCCGCCAAATACAGGTGCAACACATTTTATAAAGGAAAACTTACTCAAAAACAAAACAGAAATAAACTCCAATTCCATCATAGTAGGAAACTTTAACATACCACTATCATCTCTAGACAGAACATCCAAACAGAAGATCAGCAGGGAAATAACAGATCTTAACAGCACCATGGATCAACGAGAAACAACAGACATCTATAGAACATTCCATACCAAGAATGCAGAGTATACATTCTTCTCATCATCCCACAGAACCTTCTCCAAAACAGACCACATATTAGGACATAAAACATGCCTCAGTAAATTCCAGAAGATTGACATAGCCCCCTGCATCATATTGGACCACAATGCTTTAAGGCTGAAAAATTAACAATGGGAGAAACAACAGAAAATACACCAACTATTAGAGACTGAACTATATGCTATTAAACAATGAATGGGTCATTCAAGAAATCAAAAAGATAATTGAAATTTTCTTGAATTAATTGATAATCAAAAAAACAACATACCAAAACTTATGGGACACAATGAAGGCAGCCCTAAGGGGAAAATTCATAGCGTTAAATGTCTTTATAACTAGGACAGAGAGATCTCAAATTAATAGCCTAGCCACCCGCCTAAAGACATTGGAAAAATTAAAAGCTTCTATACAGACAAACATACCATATTCAGAGCTAATAGACCACCATCAGACTGGGAGATAATTTTTGTCAGGTATACCATGGACAGAGGTCTAATATCTAAAACTTACAAATAACTAAAACAAAAAAAGAAACAAAAACCAAATTGCTCTCTCAGAAATGGGACACTGAACTTAACATGGAATTCACAGAGGAGGAAACACAAATGGCCAATTCTCATTTAAGAAAATGCTCATCATCTTTAATCATCAGGGAAATGCAAATCAAAACAATGAGATTTTACCTTATTCCAGTCAGAATGATAATCATTAAAAATCTACCAAAAATAGATGTTGGTGAGGATGTGGGGAAAAAGGAACCCTCATTCACTGCTGGTGGGATTGCAAACTTGTAGTTACTATGGAAAGCATTGTGGAAGATCCTGATAAAGATGCATATATCTCTCTACTGGGCATCTACCTTCAAGACTTCTAGCCTCAGCACAGAGACATTTGCTCACCCATGTTTATAGCTGCTCAATTTGTAGTGGCTAAGAATTAGAATCAACCCAAATGCCCATCACTGAACAAATGGATATCAAAGTTGTGGCACATATACACTAGGGAATTCTACTCAGCAGTAAGGAAAAAATGACATAATGAAATTTAAAGAAAAGTGGACAGACTTGGAACAGATCATTCTTAGGAACTTACACAAGAACAGAAAGACAAAATTCACATATTCTCCCTCATATGTGGTTCCTAAGTTAAACTTGACTAGTAAACAAACCTGATAGGTGAACTGAGAGACTGACAAAGGGGGTGGAAAGAATTGGGAGGACAGGGGAATGGGAGGGTGGGGAGAGATATATACTAACCTAAATCATTAATGAATCCATACTGTGAAATCCTTACTTTCCTACAGTAAGCTCTCCAGGGAGCTGGGGGCATTGTCTAGTAAGAAGGGCCCTAAAGAGGGTGGGAGGAAACCTAGAGCTAAGACAAGTGGCCTATAACTCCCTGTCCCAGTCATTGGTTACTTCCCAAACTGAGTTGTTGATCAAAGAAATCTATAAGGTCCCCAAAACAAGACAGGTTTATGTCAAAGCTCTTGAATACCCACCCCTGGAAAGAGATAAGACCCTACTGCTGAAGATACCAGAGAGTGTCATCACACAACACTGAGAGACCCTGCTGGAAAGGAAAAAACCAGCTCCCAGATGGTAGCCTGTGCAATGCTGGAAGGCATTACATGAGCTGCCAGGGGAAATTGGCCAATGATATTCAGAGAAAGCAGAGGACATTGATATACAATAGCCACCAATGTTATGAGAATGAAGGGTACACTGCTATGCAACAGAAACCAGCAAGCCAAGAAGTGCTCATCTGTGCAATAGTGGCACTCAACCTAGGTGGGTAATCAACAGCTTGCTGATTTGCTAAGAGATCCTCTCAGTGGCAAAGAAACTTACAAGGCAAATTCTTATGGAGACCAAGAATCCAGACTCTAAAGAGAAACCCCCACTAATCAGAGAGGCTACACCCATTAGAATTTCACCAAATTAACATTTTCTCACTTAACCTATACTGATCTCATTCTCCATTGAAAATTCTGTTTGTATCTTTTGGAAGCCAATAAGGACCATAGACAACCCAATTCTACCAACAGGACCTGAGATGATGCTGACACTCAGGCAGGAGATGAACCACTCCTAACTCATCATCTAGGGCCCAAATGAAACCTTTGAGGAAATGGGAGATGAGCAAGAGAGCTACCTCCACAGCAAGTAAGATGTCCTATGAGTGAGTAATGGAGACAGACACCAATGATACCCAACACAACCCAAAGCAGAAATCCAGAGACTCTTAAGATCTCAATAGTAAAGCAAAGTTAAAACTTACCCACCACGACTTAGGGAACTTTGAGGAAGAGGGGGTGGAAAGATTGTAAGAGCCATGGTAGGGGAGAATTTCCAGAGACATTGCCCCCTTAACAACAACAACAACACACAAAAGAGAAATGAAAAGAAAGTAAAATATAGTCTGATCTGGTTCATAATGCTATAATCTCAGCTACTTGAAAGACAGAAGTAATAGCAGAAGTTAAAGGCCAGCTTGAGTCACTTAGTAAGACCTTGTCTAAAAACAATATTTTAAAGGGTTGAGGCTATATAGCTCACTGGTCTAAAATTAATCAATTGCCTTAATCTCTGTTGGAACACACACAAGTATTAAAACTCCTCAACTTAGATTGGCCTGTCTTGTCTTGCCCGTTATTGTGATCCACTATTTTAATTCACTTTGTGTTATAGTCCACAAGTAAATCCTTATTATTGTAGCTCTTTTACAGTCAGTATTTGTTAAGATTAGCCCTCATGTTTTCAGATTTATTTTCTTAGCATTGCCTCTCCCACCTGAGTTCGACTTCCTTCTTACGTTTTTGTAGTAATCTTTTCATTGAAGGCTTATAAGTCGTAAATTCTCTAAGTATTTGTTCACCAATAAAACTCCCTTTTCTTTTTCCCTCCTCCTTTTCAGACATAGTCTCACTGTAAATCAGACTGGCCTGGAACTCAGTTTCCCAAATTCTTGGGATTACTGATACACATCACCATGCCTGGCTCCTCTCACTTTTGATTGAGATTATAACTCTAAAAATATATTGTTGTATGATCTTCTGATATCAATTGTAGATATTGAGACATCTATTTTCAACTCAAACATTGTTATTTTGTATGGGATCTCTTTTCCACTTTTGCTTTGCCAAAAATTTTTCTTTCGTTTAATGTTTAATACTTTTATTAGGCATGATCTGTGTGTGTTTCGTTTTTAAATATCTATGCAACTTCAGATTTCTTGAGCTTCTCCAATTGGAGGGCTGACTTATTTTATTGGTTTAGTCATTATCCACTTTCCTTTGAATATTTTCTAGTTTTTTTCTGTCATCTCTTTCTGTGACTTGTTTTAGATTTGTAAATTATACTTTTCATTGTTTTATGTTCTCACGATCCTCAGCTCCTTTGTGGTCTGTCTTCATTGTAGATGTCTTCTAACTTCCAGCTTGGTTATTTTCTCTCCAACTCTGCTAATCCATCCTTTAGTTCCTTTCTCATTGGACATATTTCTCATACCTAGAACATCTGTTTAGTTATTTAAATGTGTGTGTTTTGATCAAACATTTCTAAGCATTTTTAGCAGACTGCCTCCCTCCCTGTTAGCATCTGTCATGTTCAAGTTCATGGGATGGTAACTCTGTTCTTCACTGTGTTTACCTCTTCTTTGTCATAGCGAATTATGTTCACTGTATATGGTTAATTTTTTCACCATGAGCTCATCTTTTAATGGTTCTTACTTTCAGAGAAATACAGAGAGCCTATGTTGTTGGAGTATCGCTATGGGGTGATTTGGGATTTCAGGCATCTTGGGGATATCTACATTGGGTCAGATTGCCATGTTAGTGCACAGAATTTCCTGAGCCATGTTGATATTTGTATGCTTTCTACACAGATTAAAGGCATGATTTGAAAATCCAAGACCAAACCTGGGGCTTAATTTTATCTAGAGATATTTTTTCCCCAAAAACTCAAGTCAGACATTTTCCTGGTCCTCTCCCTGTGCCAAGAGACAGAGTTCTTCTGATCTCACTTCCTCTGTCATTCCACTATTCAAAGTTTCCCCATTGATGCAGCTGTGGTAATGTGTGTCTTTAATGCCAGCATTTTGGAAGGTAAGGATGGAGGATTGCTGTGATTTGGAGGCCAACCTGTGCTACAGCGTGAGTTCCAGGTCAGCCTGGGCTAGAGTCTCAAAGCATAATAACAAACCAATGAAAATTTGCCAATTTCCACTTCTCAGGATTCCAAGGCAAATCATGGGAAGAAGAAAGTTTCCAAGTGATGGAGAATGTCCTGGGGGGGTGGGCATCAAATTCTGTCTTCATAAGATAGGCTGTGATTTTGGGCTGTCCTCTAATGACAGGGACCCACCATTGGAGTATCACAACAGGGGAATTACCATCAAAGATCCCTGGCTGCTCAGTAAGAAAGGGATGGGGAAGGGTAGGATCAGTTAAAGTGGGGGGAGAAAGAAACTTGTATCATGAAATCCATGAGACATCAAGGCTTAAGGATGAAAATTATTAATCGCTTCCTCTTGAAGGTCAAGTAAGATAAAAACAAGTGATTGACAGGTGATCTTTGGTTAGTCTAGCTGTCATTGTTAAAGAGGAAAAAGAGACAAAATGCAGTGGGCTGAAGGTCTGTGGAAAATGAGGACTTGAGAAGAGAATGGAGGCGGGATCTCCCAGGAAGACATCATGGAGACAGGATTTGGCTCAGGAAACCAGTCAGGAGGCTCCTGAAGACACTTTACCATTAGGACTTTGAGGAAAAGAGATGGAAATGAAATCTGGAGTAGGTGAAAAGAACCGGATGCGATTGAGCCCATGGGTGATGGGCATGGCTGGGGGGTGGGAAGACCAACCCATGCCTGATACCCAGCATGCATGAAAGAGAGTGAGCGAAGCTGTCAGAAGACGGGGCACAAGGAAGAGACCAGCACAGGAGAAGCTTCTGTGTGGAAGAACTAAAAAATAAAACCAGATGAGAAGGAAGGACTATTTTTTTTATCTGCCCACCTTTTCTTGTTAACCTCTTTTCATGTTCCAAAGACCAAATAGCCTCCAGATACAGTGTAGGAGGAAAGACAACCTCATCCTGGCTCACTGCTTCAGTTGCCTGGGCAGAACACAGAGCTGAAAGAGCACGTGGCAGAAATAGGCTGCTTGTGACCAACCAGAAAGCAGGGAGAGAGACAGGAAATGGACAGGGTTAACTCATATATCCCACTAGGACCAGGTCCTTGTGACCTAAATCCTCCAGCTACCTCCTGCCTCCTAAAGTTTCTAGAACCTCCCAAAATAGCACCATCAGCTGGAGGACCAAGTGGTGAAATCATAAGCCTATAGATAGCTTTTGATATTCAAACCATAACCCCTCCCTGACTCTAGATGGGCCTCATCTGCATTCTATCTGCAAACCACAGAGAGCCTGCCACCATTGCACACCATCGAGGCATGCAGACCACATCAGGCCCCGCAGCATCCCTGCAAGGACAGCTTCTTGTAGAGGACACAAAAGTGTGTTTGTGAAAAGAATGAAAATGGCCTCCAGAGAGCAGCAGAGATGGGGGGCTATCCAGGGTACTCAAGGCCCACCTGCACCATGTGCTTCCTGTGGCTTGGAGTCATAAGCTTAATGGAAATCTCCTTTCCCCTTAAGCACAAACTGGTTCTAATGGGCATCATCTGTCACCAAGAGTTCTAGCGCCTACAGTGAGGCAAGAACACACCATAGACCAGCATCGCCTCATTATGGAATTGAGTTAAGGGATGAGAAGCAGAACAGTACCCCGCTCCTGCACCAAACCAACCCCACACCTCAGAAGTAATTTGTCTTTATTGGTTGGTAACAATTTATAAAATCCTGAGCCTTTGTTGATTAATAAACAAACTATGGCCAGTTCCATTCATATCATTTTGAAATGACATGAAAACCCTTTACTCTGAAGTCTCAAAGATTGTTATTAGCTCATTTCAGAATCAACCCACCCAGTCTCACCACTCTGAGCTAGGCTAAAACTTTACAACAGGAATAGGGAGGTTTCTGGGAAATTTGAGTTCAGGTCTTTCATCCACAGTTTGGTGGTGGTCTTCTAGCTGCTACACACCAACAGAGGAAGCCTGCCTGATGGAGGTAGGAAGATGGTGAAACAATCCTTTCCCTTGCCAAAGAAGTGACAAGGAAGCATTTCCAGGCCCTGTCATCCGTTCTCTTCTCATGTTTTGATGCCTTATTTGGAATGCAAATGTACACACACAGCAAAGGGTCCCTGCTGGCAGCGATGTCAGAAGGCATTTGTTATTCTGGCTCACTGTTAGGAAGAAGCTACAACAACTCTGGTTCTTATTTAGTGTCTTTGAAAGCTGATTTCTTACATGTGGGGGTTCCAATAGCTTCCTGAATTCATAACATACCCAAAGGGCAGACGCAGGGGCCAGGCTCTTTGGAAGGTTGCTCTGTAGGAATGCTCTAGATAACTAAGTGGAAGCAAACCCTTCTTTATACAGAAACATGGTGCTTCAAAGAAGGAACAGCTTGGACGATGTTCATGGATGGCACGCAGAAAATTCAAGCTATGGACATGTGCCCCACAACCCCATCTCTATAGAAAAGATGCTTATGTCTGCACATGTGTAGTCAGTGTGTGTGTGTGTGTGAGTGTGTGTGTACACACACACTTAAGAGATCCTGAAGTGATACACAGAAAAGTGTTAACGATGATTATCTCATAGGGAGACGCTGATAGGAGACTATATCATCTTCTTATCTACATTTCATCATTTTCTTCAATAAACATATATTGGATATACACATTTTTGAGGAGGGTATTGGTATTTGAATTTATGACCCTCCTGCCTCAACTTCCCAAATGCTGGGTGTCATGGTTTGATACAGGTGTCCCCCACAAACAATTGAATGTGTTCTGATAGATCGATCCTCAGCTGATGGCAGTTTGGGTTTTACAACCTCGATGGAGCTGTGTTGTCAGGGGCGGGCTTATGGGGTTATAAGCCAGCTTCCCCTTGCCAGAGTTTGGCACACCTTCCTGCCGCTGTTTGCAGTGCTGTGGCAGA